>CAODLS011951435.1:0-13703 GCA_948243855.1 Flueggea neowawraea
TCATATATATGGATGTAATTAAAGCGTTAATTTTGGACCAGAATTACTATTGATATGTGATGGGTCGTCAAACCAGCAAATATAAAATATGTTTAGAAAAATATTTGAATATAGCAGCGAATAAGGTCGATCCACAAAGACTGGTTAAGAGTTTTTATTTGCAGACAATAAAAATAAAATAAAGTTGCAGAAATTATAAATGGAGACAAGAATTCAAAGAAACAAACTTTAAAATTGCCATTTGGAAGACAATGAAGATGCAGCAATGAAAATATGAGAAAATCAATAATAATGAATGCCTAGCCAATGTTTTTTTTCATTCAATCCAATGAGTCGATTATAGACACTAAGAATTAATACTAAGCATTCAAATAAATAGAGTTATAAGTACTAGTGACACACTCAAATAACAAATCTCTTCTTACTTTATCGATAGCTTCGAGACGCCCTGTAGACTATTTTCCTTACCAACTAAACAATCCTCGTGACACTCTAACAAGGTTTAATCTAATAGCAACAGTAAGAACTAAAAACTCCTATCTTAGCCAGTGAAGTTGGAAACGTTGTAGATTATTTAAACTAAATTACTCAATTCCATAACATTGAAAGTTGTCCAACCACAATCATTCAAGTTATTTGCTACTTAGATTAGAATTAATGAGAAACGTTGTATTAATCCTAAATACTATTTATTATTCGATCAATTAATTAATGGGCCCTTATTAAACAATCAACACGAATAATAATGAAAGAACGAAAAGCACATGAATTGAATAAATATTTGAATTGCTCAATAACAAAAACAATTGTCTCACAACTTAATGGATTGAACTTCAAAAATACTTTGACTAGATACGAGTTTAGTTACACATGATTATGATTGAAAGCCAAATAAAATATTAATTGTCCTTCAAAAAGCGTGATTGATGTTAAAAGCTAAAAGAGGAGGTTTGTATATGTGCCTCCTAATAAAACCTTATCATCCAGTTATGTTTTCCCATGAAATAGTAATTAATTTGTCCCTAGTATGTTTCCAAAGATTAAAACTGAGTAAAAAGCCTTCAATTTTGTCCATCATGAGTCAGATTTTGAGGCTCAAACATTCAAAACATGAGGCTCAATGTAATAATATCAGCCCAACTGTTGTGCCTCTTACGACATGATCATGTCATACAACAATTCAGAATCGCCCTTCCCCAAAACAGACTCCAAAACATCATCGTTTCCTTCTTCTTTCTTTCACCCATTCACCTAGAGAACAGAGAGAGCAAAAATAACATAAAAACTCACCGATAACAACAATTCAACATACAAAACAAACATAAAATACAACATTAAGCATGCATGAAATACAACCTATTAATATGCTACCATAAGAATTATATGATTGGTATTCAAAAATTAATATTCGCCAAGTATTATTCTGGTATGCCATCTATAAATAAAGCGCTTTAGTTAGTCACCGGTGAATCAAGTGAAAAAGTAAGTAATAGTGTAAAAAAAAGTAAAGAAATTGATGATTAGTTGCGAGTTATAGTTTGTAATATTGAGTTGTTATAGTAATTTTTTTCCAGTTCAAAACGAACAGATACCAAACTCCCATCTATAACATCAAAAATTCATTGCAAGAATTTAGCAAATAATCAGCAACATTAGTGATGACTATAAGAAAGACCGAAACATCATTTGTGACTTGATCTGCATTCTAAGCAACGAGCATCATTGTTGCTCTCATGAAGGAGAAAATAAATAAACTTTTAGGGAGACACTTGCTTTGATTGAGGAGAGAATAATAGAATAGCAAAGAAAATCAGACGTAAACTTGTAGTCTCTGAAAGTTTGTTTAAAAATTTAAATGATCCCGCAATAATGAGAAGGCACTTTTGATGATTGAACGCAAGAAAAAGAGAAAGAAAAAGTAGTGGTGTGTAAAGAAACTTTAAATAATCTGGATGTGTGAAATGATATAAGCTTGTGGAAAATATATGTAATACCCCGTCCATTCCGATCAATTCTCTTTAGCATTCCAACCAAATTCTGACAAGGTCCTTGGTGGAGCGTCATTCGACTTAGAATGATCTTAGTTCAATTCCAATTTAAACCTCGAATGATTGAAGTGATGTTTGGGTATTTGGAAGTGTTTGAGAATGTTTTAGGGTATTATCCATGAAAGTTTCAGTCTGGTTAAGTCTTGGGAATGATGGGATTTATAACCTGACGTTAAGAACACATTTGAGGAGTGATTTTGCGTGCGTAGGGCTTGCTGACAGCCATCTACATGCATAGAAGGAACATCAATGCACGTTATCAAGCCAAGCAAGACGTGCTGTGTTTGTTTCAGATCTGTGGCTACTGGATGCATCACAACGTATGTTGATGATGTATGATGCACGTTGTGGACGACAGCAACAACGTTGAGCATGAGAACGACGTACGTTGCTTTGTTATTTCGGTAAAACGGTATGTTTTGATCCATCAGTCCTTATAAACCCCAAACCCGACCTCATTCATCATTTCACTCCATTTCTCACCCAAATCTCTCACAATCTGGTATGAATCTCTCTCTTCTTGCTCACCCATCATTCTTTAACATCATCTGAGGTAAGATCAAGCTTCTAAACCTTTCTTTTACTCATTTTCTGCAAGATTGCTCATATTAGAGTTTTCAATAAAATGCTCATAGGTTCGGATTCGTAATGTTTCTGTTGGAATGATGGTTATGGGTTGTTAAATCGGGATGTATGGAGTCTAGAAACACCTAAACATAGCTTGAAATCATGAGAATCAATCATGCCCATAAATGGGTTTATTCATAGCCAAATTTGAGTTTGGGTTTTAATTTTCGGATGATTCTTGATGAATGAAAAACACTATTTACATCAACACGATTCAAGCCTTGAATCAGAAGATTTGATGAGTTTTTGGTGGAACTAGGGTTAGATTCAGGTTTGGTTGTTTTTAGCAAAATTTGTTGTTTGTTTGGTGAAAGTGATGATGGATTAATGTCCCTGAGAATGAGATTGATCTATGTGCGTGATTGGTTTCGAAATTTGTCGGTCGAATAGAGAGCTCGGTATTTTTAAGAATAAATTTATGCTCTTTAATAGTTTTGTAAATTCTGAAAAGTTTTATCCAGATTTGTAATTTCTAAAATCTGAGGTACATATTTGTAATCTTGAAGAACATGGAACGAATTTGTAATTTTGAAGAATTAGACTAGTTGTGTAAATTCTGAGAGTTCGGAGACTTATTTGAGAATTCTGACTTATGGAGTACTAGTTAGTATTTCTAGGATACTTAGAGGATTCTTTTGAAATTTGTTAAGTCTCTGGGACTAAAACGTAATTTTACACTGGTCAGGTGTCAAACTGTAATTTTACGTAGATTTTGTATTTAGGGTTGAGGGTGATGGATTCTCACCAGGGGTAGATTTTTAGTGACTTTGACGGTCCGAGTCTGCATTGCATTGTATACATATTCAGCAATGTCATAGTACCGTATCTGACTCTGTTATAATAAATCTTTGTTCTTAGTTCTGTTCTGTTCCCATGTGACCAGCCCTTCACCAGTGGGTGGATTATTAGCTTGGTGTCCAGGTGAATGGATGGCAGATTCAGACACATAGGTTGTGTCTTCTAAATTATATCGTTTTTGTTGTGTCTAACCCTTTGCGTGTAATCTGGCACAATCAAAGGATATGAATCCTAAAATCTGTCTATGTGAAACTTCTGTTGTGAAAATATATTTTTCCTTCTGGGAATTTCAAAGGTGTTAGAAAATAAATATTATGGTTTAATATTTATTATGAGTTTTGGAAACAAACCTGTTATATGGATTTCAGAAATGCTTTGTAGAAAATATTATTTCTGGATTTAAGAATGTTTTCTAAAACAAATATTTTGTTCTGAAATGAGTGTTCCGATCTGAAAAGAATAAATGTATTTTGGTGCTTTGAAATATTTTTGGAATAAATATTTTGTCTGAAAGTCTGAAATGGATTTTATATTTCGATATCATTTCGACAAATATAATGATATGGGACACCTAACTACAGGGGTCGTTGCCTTTGGTATGCCAATGATTAGTTTTTGGCAAAATAAAGACGAGTTTTGGTAAACCTTTTGAAAGGAAATATTTTGGCTATTTCATACTTTGAAACTAAATATTTTATTTGGAAAAATATTTTTAATAATATGTATATATGTCCATTGGATTCCTTGCTTGCGAAAGATTTTGACACGATTTTTGAAAATAATACTAGTTTGTATATAGTGTGTATACATATACACACTTATATCTGCATATAGTATATTTTGAACGGTTTTCAAAACAGTCTTCATGCGGCACGTAGGAGGCATTCTAGAGTGTTGTCCCTCAATGGGTTTGACCTCCTTTTTCTTTCTTTTTTTCTCTTTTTACTTCTTCTTTCAGGTGCTTGTAGCGGTTGTTGATCTTCTGCACTCAGTGAGGTACTATGTCAACAGTGAGTGCTCTATTATTCACGCTCGACTTTCAGTTCTGTTAGATGCTCCATATACCGACTAGTGGTTATGACCTGTATTTGAATTTAAAATGGTTAAATTATTTTAAATTATATTTATTTGTTTAATGATTTTATTATTATTAATATTTGAGAATATTTTGTTTAAAACTTATTTTTGTTAAACGTTTTTATTTGTCTAGTAAACTGTATTTGAATATTAATTATGTACTCTGAGGCTAGTGCGAGATGGGACACGCTCCCATAGACAATTAGCCTCGTACGCTGGTCATGACCCGACTTTGGGTCATGACAAAGTTGGTATCAAAGAGAGTTTTGTAAGTCTGGGTCAGTTGTGGAGCTTAGGTACCGTTGATCAATTCAGTATAATTTGCCTCTGTATATTTCTCTAAGCAATTACTTCTGTATACCCTTCTGGGTATTTTGTTAGGTACTGTGGAAATAGTTTGCATTCTGGCATCTGCATATCTGTTATGTTTGTCTATCTATCTATCTATCTATCTATCTAGCAATAGTTAGCACGATTCACGTGTTAGGCCAGAGGTCGCAGTTTCGACACCTTAGCCACTGCTTATGGCTCAGTCTATCTTTTTTGACCACTTCTCTCAGACCCTTGATCATCTTGAGCGACTTTCTCCTAGCCAAGCAACCAAATTTCGGCCAGCAAAAGTTGTTTTGATGGTTGCACCTAGTGCACCAGAGGTTAATGATGGTACTCGTCTGATAAGTTCTTTGAAGCTTAAGCCACTGAGATTTAAGGGTACAATGGGGGGAGGACCCTTAGGATTTTATCACTGAATTGGAGCATTATCTCAGTGCTCTACATTACATCAATGACGCCAAAAAGATCAGGTGTGCAACATTCCTTTAGGTGGCCGTGCAGCGGTGTGGAGGCAAAGTTTTAGGAGATGGGTGATGTCTCATGGGTGGAATTCAAGAATGAACTGGTATTTTATGTTCTTCCCCGGAGCATTGGGAATAAGAAAGTGGACGAATCTAATGATTATCGTCAGAAATAGGGGGATGAATATGACTGAGTATAAGGAGAAGTTAAAAGACCTTCGTAGGTATATGCTAGAAGGATGTCGTGATGAGACGGCATTGGCTAGCAAATTTCAAAATGGTTTGTTACCAGAGTATGCCAGATTGGTAACAGCTCTTCGACTGAAAACATTGAAAAAGATTGATGAGCCCGCAAGGGCTATTGAATACGTTGAAGGGAGACACTCAAAGGAAACTTTTAAAAAGAGTAGAATCGGAGGGGAAGTGAGTGATCATCGGAATCAAGGTTAGATCCGTTAACTTGGGCAGAGGCACAACTTCTCCTTAGCGAATCAAAGGTAATATGGTGGTAATTAAAAGGTTGGTACAGTATAGTCGGGCGTATATGCCAAGTTTTAGAGCAGAGTTTCGAGTGCTGGAGGCACAAGGGAAGGCCCAATTCCTTGTTGCACTAAGGGTCAAAGGAAACACCTTGGCCAGTGCGGTAAGCCAAAACCCAACTGTTATTTTTGTAGGCGACCAGGGCATATGATGGTTAAATGTCCCCAGCGACTTGCTATCGAAGCCCAAGTAGGACAGCCTAGTGCCTCAGAATCCTTTGACGATAAGTGACCAAGAGGTCCCGTTTCTTTTGGCTATGGTAGTGTAGATGGAGGAAGTCAGTCTCAGAACGAGTATTTAATATGTTAGGAGGTTTAGGCCTCAGATGTGGCATCAGTCATGACTTTCGTTTCCTAAAGTTCTGACTTTTTTTTTTGTAATAGACTCTGTAGGACTTGTATGCTTTGGCATAATTCTGTATATTCCCTTGAACTTCTATGTATTCCTACATTCTGTTGAACTTTAGTGAACTTCTGCATATTTTCGTCTTTATGTTGTTTGACTCTGGTGTTGTGCATTCTATCGCACTTCACATTCTGCTAGAATATGTTGTATTAGTGGTGGATTCGCTAGAAATCTTTATAAACTCTGTCCCCGTTGTATAGCTATAGTTTAGCTGAAACGGAGCTCTGGGGTGACTTGATTGTTTGAATGAACAGGAGTGGCAATTGATTTAAAGTGTTATGTGTGGAAGAATATGATATTTCCCTCAGTAAGAATTGGGTTTTGACTTGGTATATCAGGATCTAGCAAATTGCAATCAATTCTTTGACAAAGGTTTGGCAAAAGTGGTATCTCCAGGATTGAGTTGTGATTGAAGTGAGACTCGATGTACATCTAACATTGGAGGCTTCGTAGGGAGAATTGTATGATAAAGGTAATAACAGCGCAATATTGCTTTAGGGTGCCTCGAAGTTGGATCTATTAGGATTTGGGGTTGAATCCATGGTGTATGGAATAATTTGGGAATCATGGGAGTATGAATGTTTGGAGTACTAGGGGCATAATGATAAACCCTTGTACTATTCAATTTCATTAATTTTGGGAATGCTCGACATCTGTTATGGTGAAGAGTTCATTAATGGCGACTGTCATTGTGATGATTTCCATTGTTGATGATGATTGAACTGAAGGATTGTAGTAAGGATCAGGAGATGAATTGTATCTACAAGAGAACTTGGGAGGAGTTAAGAATAAAACTTAGGGTTTGGATATCCTAAGAGTAATATCTCTTGGTACCTTAAGCTATCTTAGTCTGTAACATCTCAATCTGTTGCGTTCCTTTGCTCTCTGTGGTTGCCAATGGGTTGATTTGCAATTGCATATTTTAACCCAGGTGACTTTGTTAGGAGTCGTATGACTCTCTTTTCTTTTGCTTCATGTGTTTGTCTATCTGTCGGGACTTCTAGAGTCTCATCTTTGATGAGTGCCTGTGTCTGTGCTCTGTCATATAATTTTGGCCTTGGGAATGTTTTCGTGAATTTGGAGAGTTATGTACTTTGATACCAAAGGTGGTATATCGCTTGAATGTTAGTGGAAGTTCTTAAGGGACTTCATTCCTCTGAGACACGCACGAGGGTTCGTGCTTGTCAAATTCTGTTAGGATATAAGTTTGTATAATCTATCTTAGTCTCTGCATGCCACTATAATCTGACTTTACACTTGCATGGTTTGCATCATGTCTGTCTATTTGCATATATTGGTACGTATAGTCTGGGGTGCTAGTGAGTGATAGCTTATTTTTTTATGGATGATCTATTAGATTCATGGATTTTGACTTGATTCTTCGGTGATTGATATTAGAATTTGACTATAGCTCAACCTAGAGTGGTGGTAGCATTATGTAAGCCTCTGTAAATCCTTCTGATCTGGATCTTCTGGAAATTCAGGGGCGATTTTTTTTTTGAAAGGGGAAGTATGTAATACCCCGTCCATTTCGATCAATTCTCTGTAGTGTTCCGAGCAAATTCCGACAAGGTCCTTGGTGGAACATCATTGGACTTCGAATGATCTTAGTTCAATCCCAATTTGAACCTCGAATGATTGAAGTGATGTTTGAGTATTTGGAAATATTTGAGAATGTTTTAGGGTATTATCCATGAAATTTTGGGTGTGGTTAAGTCCCGAGAGTGATGAGATTTATGACTTGAAGTTAAGAACACATTTGAGGAGTGATTTTGCGTGCGTAGGACTTGCTGGCAGCCATCTACATGCATAGCAGGAACATCAATGCACATTGTGAAGCCAAGCAAGACGTACGTTATCTGGAAAAGGAGCACAACGTACGTTAAGTAGGCACGACTTACGTTAGTTGGGGTGCGAGGATGATCAACGTACATTGGCATGAATGACGTATATTGTGCTGTGTTTGTTTAGGATCTGCGACTACTGGATGCATCACAACGTATGTTGATGATCTAAGACGCACGTTATGGACGACAGTAACATACGTTGAGCATGAGAACAACGTACGTTGCTTTGTTATTTAGCTAAAACGGTGCGTTTTGATCCGTTAGTCCTTATAAACCCCAAACACGACCTCATTCGTCATTTCACTCCATTTCTGAACCAAATCTCTCTCAATTTGGTCTGAATCTCCCTCTCCTTGCTCACCCATCATTTCTTAACATCATCTGAGGTAAGATCAATCTTCTAAACCTTTCTTTTACTCATTTTCTACAAGATTGCTCATATTAGGGTTTTGAATAAAATGCTCATAAGTTCAGATTCGTGATGTTTCTGTTGGAATGATGGTTAAGGGTTGTTAAATCGGGATGGATGGAGTATAGAAACACCTAAAGATAGGTTGAAATCATGAGAATCAATCATGTTCATAAATGCATTTTTTCTTTACCGAATTTGTGTTTGGGTTTCAATTTTCGGATGATTCTTGATGAATGGATGTTAGAGGATGCTAGAATATATCAGATAGGACTTAGATAAACATGATTGAAGCCTTGAATTGAAAGATTTGATGAGTTTCTGGTGGAGCTAGGTTTAATTCGGGTTTGGTTAATTTTTTCCAAATTTGTTGTTTGTTTGGTGAAAGTATTGATAGATTAATGTTCCTAAGGTTGAAATTGATTTGTGTGGGTGATTGGTTTCGAAATTTATCGGTCGAATCGACAATTGTATATTTTTTAGAATAAATTTATGCTCTCAAGTAGCTTTTTAAATTCTGAAAAGTTTTCACCACATTTGTAATTTCTAAATCTGAGGTATAGATTTGTAATTTTGAAGATCTTGGGACATATTTGTAATTTTGAGAAATTATGCTAGTTTTGTAAATTTTGAGAGTTCAAAGACTTATTTGGAAATTTTGACTTATGGAGCACTAGTTAGTATTTCCAGGATACTTAGACGATTGTTTTGAAATTTGTTAAGTCTCGGGGACTAAAACATAATTTTACAATGGTCGGGGACCAAACTGTTATTTTATGTAGATTTCGTATTTAGGGTCGAGGGTGATGTATTCTCACCCGGGATAGATTTTCAGTGACTTCAAGGGTCCAAGTCTGCATTGCATTGCATACATATTCAGTAATGTCATAGTACCGTATCTAACTATGTTGTAATGAATTTTTGTTCTCAGTTCTATTCAGTTCCTGAGGCAACCAACCCTTCACCAGTGGACCGCAACTGGATTATTAGCTGAGTGTCCAAGTGAATGGATGTCAGCTTCAGACACATAAGCTGTGTTTTCTAAATTATATCGTTTTTATTGTGTCTGACCCTTTGCATGTAATCTGATATAATTAAAGGATAGGAATCCTAAATCTGTCTGTGTGAAACTTCTGTTGTGAAAATGGATTTTTGGCTCTGGGAATTTCAAAGGTGTTAGAAAATAAATATTATGGTTTAATATTTATTGTGAGTTTTGGAAACAAACCTTTTGTATGGATTTCATAAATGCTTTGTAGAAAATATTCTTTCTGGATTTAAGAATGTTTTCCAAAACAGATATTTTGTTCTGAAATGAGTATTCTGATCTGAAAAGAATAAATGTATTTTGGTGCTTTTAAATATTTTTGGAATAAATATTTTGTCTGAAAGTGTGAAATGGATTTTATATTTTGATATGTTTTCGGCAAACATAACGATATAGGACACCTAGCTACGGGGGTCGTAGTCTTTGGTATACTAATGATTAGTCAAGGCCCTAGTTACTGGGGGTAAAGGGGTGACCGTGTATCTGACAAGATATATGCTATATTCAGACTAGTGGCATAGCCCACTTTGTCTATCAGTTATTAGATCAGGTTCCGTTGAGTTAGAATATTTCTGTCAGAAAATGTTTTCCATCTGAAAATATTTTGGAAATATTTTGTCTGAAAATGATTTGGAGACTTTTGTTTGAAAATGATTTCGAGACTTATGTCTGAAAATGGTTTGGAAAATGATTTGTCTAAAAAACATTTTGGAAATTTTCTATCTAAAACTATTTTGGAAAAATAAAGATGAATTTTGGTAAATCTTTTGAAAGGAAATATTTTGGCTATTTCATACTTTGAAAACTAAATATTTTATTTGGAAAAATATTTTTAATTATATTTATATCTATCTATTGGATGCCTTGTTTGCGAAAGATTTCGAAACGGTTTTCAAAAATGCTATTATTTTGTATATATCATGTATATGTGTATACATTTATATCTGCATGTTATATATTTTGAACGATGTTCAAAATAGTCTTTGTGAAGCACGTAGGAGGCGTTCTGGGGTGTTGCCCCTCACTAGATTTGACACCCCCTTTTCTTTATTTGTTCTCTTTTTACTTCTTCTTTTAGGTGCTTGTAGCAGTTGTTGATCTCAGTGAGATACTATGTCAGCAGTGAGTGTCCTATTGTTCAGGCTTGACTTTCATTTATGTTAGATGCCCTACATACCGAGTAGTGGGTTATGGTCTGTATTTAAATTTGAAATGGTTAAACTGTTTTAAATTATAGTTATTTATTTAATAATTTTATTATTATTAATATTTGAGAATATTATTTTTAAAACTTATTTTTGTAAAACTTTTTAATTTTTCTAATAAATTGTATTTGAATATTAGTTTTGTACTCTCAGACTTGTGCGAGATGAGCCAAAGTCTTATAGATAATTTGTCTCGTATACCGATCATGACCCGACTTTGGGTGGTGACAATATATGTAGCTAGTAGTCCAGTACCAATATTGGTCAACGATTAATATTGATATTCAGCCATAAGAATATGAATGATTGCTAGTATTGAAGAATAATATTGGCCAACTATTATTCTTTTATGCCATCTAATCATCATGAGTTATACTATTCGGGCACCGACATTTATTGATGCTCTGATACCATTTTTTGAGGTTGCTGCAACTTTTTAATAGGATATCCACCTTTCTTGTTGTTGTGTCTCATTGTACGATGAAATCACTTTGCATTTTGAGGTTCATTATTGCTTTTCCAATCCCCTGCATTGTAGAATTGGCTGTACATAGAGCAATGCTCTTGTAAGCCATCTATACATAGAGCAATTTAGTTAACAATTGAAGCATCTAGTTAGGTAATGTAGAAAAACTAGGTGCGCGTGAGCATTTATAGTTTAATAATACGTTATTATTATTCTTGAAGCCTAATAATCGACTATTTAGACAGAGTCAACACAAACCTAGGATTATTTATACCCATTGGGCATTAATGAATAGCGTCACAGAGGTCGGTAATGACTTTAGTTGCGGATAGACGGATGGAAGTGAAATTAAGGGCTTAGTTGTTCTTTTTTCTAAGTTCAGCGACCTGAACGGCAAAACAAAAACAAATATAGCAGTCGCATTCAATTTGATTTTCTTATCTGTAATATTCCCTGCCTTATTGCTCAAGTAACTGACTTTTGCCGATTCATCGGTTTGAGGGAATCCGAATGCGATGCTACTATACTCCTTAATCTCGTATTGAATGCGACTGCCATATTCGTTTTTGTTTTTTAGGGAAAAAAAAAAAACTCAAATTGGATGCTGTTGGACAATCATGAAAAATATCATTGTAACGAGATGCAGTGTATGCAATTGCTTGACTTGGCACATCGTAATATTTATGTAACAATCCATGGAATTCAACTTTACATAATTAGCTCAGCAGAATTCAACTTTACATAATCAACTTTACAGTGTATGCAATTTTTTTTTTATAATTATTCCCTACATATTTGAATTCACGAGCTGGTGATAATCATTCACGGTTTCTTATTTATAATTTTATGTTTTGGTTTTGTTTCACATGTCGAAAATTAATATTAAGATGTCCATTTTTAGGATTAGCGTCTAATCAAGTCAGGGTTAATATAATGACAAGTAGACGATTAAATATCTAACATCTTGATGCAGACTATATTTATAACCTCCCCCACTTAAATTTTTTTTGTAATTTAACTACTTATCGAAACATATCTAACGTCTTCATGCAGACTATATTTAAACTCCACGACTTAAAAATTTTTGTAATTTAACTCCTTATCAAAACATTCCCATTTCACTTTAATGAGATCGAGACAAACACATCATTGAGATCATTACCACTTATAGTTTGACACCATCTTACCATTTCCCTGATTAAATACTAATAATTAGTAAACTAGTGCAATACCCGTGTTACACACGGTAAATTACAATATTTTTATTTAAATTAATAAATAATATATTTTTAAAAAATATTTTTAAAATTAGTACTTCAATAATAAAAATTAAAATATTAGGAAACTAGGAGAGAAACTATAAGTGTTACATATTTAAAATTATTACAAAATTTTATAATTTTATTCATAAATTTTTATGAATTAAATATGTTATTTCTTTTTTCTAGAAAAGTATATCCACGTGTCAATTACATAAAGAAACATGTCAATTATATAGAGAGACACTTGTCAAAAATTAGAAAAAATTCTCTAACTATTATATATATATTAATTTAATCATTTTGGCGTCATAGTCATAACTAATTACCTACTTTATGCTGAACGTGCCAATAAAAATTTCCACAAGTTGTTGCTTGCGTGCGATGAGATGATTCAACAAGGAAACGAAACACCCATTGTAAATAACATTCTGGTATCTAATTTTGTTTTCTCTTTTGTTTCTTTCGATTTGAATGGTAGTTCAACATTCATTACATCCAAGAAAGGGTGAAAATATATGCATTGATTTTTGAATACTTTAGTACATTTTACGTTTTACAAAGAATAGAACATCATGATTTCACCAAAAAGCAAACATTAATGACAATAATATATCAACTTGTCCAAAAGTTGAATTATAGGGCTAAATTAAAATTCTTCTTGTTAGCCACAGCCAAAAATATTCTTTCGCCAACTCTTTTGTCTTAATCGGAGATCTGACTCTTAGTATCCAAATGTACACAACATTCATTCTCCAAACCATATTATAAGAATACAATAAAACCCCATATTGCTTTGTAAAAGAGGATTCGTGTCATTAAATAACAAAACAATGGTTTACACAAAGCTTTATTAGGAATTCCCATCGACAAATATTATTAGTTACAATTGAAGTCAAGATCCAGAAACTAAACCCACAAAATGCCATCGACCGACACATTTTAAAGATTTCCATGACATGACGAAATTCTGGTGACATTTGACCACAAATCAGCCAAACAAATCTGCCCCAGCTTGTATGGAGTGACTGAAGAAGAAATTATGAACATGGGGGCATGTATGGAGGAGGTGGAAGCATACTAGTTTCCTTGGTGGGTCCATTCTTTACGATGATTTCAGTGTCCATGCCCCCAGCTTGCATGTCTTTCTAAATGACAATGCATAAACCATACCCCTATC
>CAODLS011951683.1:0-18490 GCA_948243855.1 Flueggea neowawraea
TCAAGCTAGGCTCGTCACAATGCTAGCGAGCTCTAGAGTTTATTCGCGAGCTTTTCGAACTCGGCTCAACAAAGACTCAAATAAATTTGTAGACGAAATTTGCTAGTTCAACTTTGGAAACAACTCTAAAAATAATATAATTAAATTTACGTTAGTTCAATAAAATCATGTTGAGCATGTAATTGAACCAAAAACTATTAGAAGTTTCAATTTATTTCACAAGTTCAATCTAATATTAGATCATCTCATGCGAGAATGCTTAGATTTTTATAGACACGGTCAATTAGTGTAAGTTTGAACTTTTGTTGATGTGACCCAAATATTAAATACTATTCTAAATATAAACATATTTTTCATAATTTAGTTTAACACACACACACACACACACATATATATATATATAAACGAGCCTACAAACGAGTTTGATCACGAACCTACAAACGAGTTTGCTCACGAGTTTTTGAGCCGATCTTTTTGGTGTTCAAGCTCGACTCGTTTGTTAAAATAAGCCTAAATTTTTGTTGAAACTCGGCTCATTTATTATTGACCTGAGTCGTGAACGAGCTTTTATCGAGCTGAGCTCTGAGCCGCTCATTTCCACCCTTATTCATAATATTACTACTTTTTGTAGATAAGGTGTTAATGACGGAAGGGCTAATTGTGATTAATGTAAAATATGGTGATAATGATAGTGAAAATGACATGATTAGAATGAAGGAGAGTGCATCTACAAAGAGATGAAGATGGAGGGGTTTGGTAGGAAAACGCAAAGGAAAGAAGGAGGCGTTACTTAGATAAACAAATTTTATGATTAATTTTTTTGGTTTATTTTTCGCTTGCTATGTGTCAAATATTCGACTATAATTAAATAATTTATTTTATCTGATCTTATTGGAATTAGACTCTCAATTTTTTAAAGTAGGAATTGACTTCAATACTAATTAATAATTTTTTTGTACTATCATAATTATTACTAGTTTCGTTCTCTATATAAGCTCAATATTGGTGTAGATAGTTCAATTATATAGGAGCTAAATCTATATATTAATATAAAGGAGAATACATGCATTGAGATGTTGACGTATGTCATACTAAATGAACGATATTTGGTGTCTTACTAATGTGACATGTATCATACAAAGATGTGTCATAAAAATAATAATAAATGTGTTTACATTAGGAATTTATATCAATTAACCAATTTATATAGTAATTAATAAAATATACAATAAAAAATTAAAATATAAGAATAAATCTATTTTATTTAAATGAACTTTCATTGCACATTTTAAAAATAAATACTATATGTACACATATTTTTTAATATTTACCACAACAATGTATGTTTTTTAAAAATCTTTATATTATTTTCCATATCATTGATGTTGTTTTTATTTGATTTTATATATCGACCTTTTTTTATTAATTTTGATTTCCCAAATGTCCCTAAAAATTAATTTCCATAAATAAGTGCAATTTTTAAAATTGGTATTGTGAACTAATAAATTCACAATCAAATTGATTGTCATAGTAAAGTGTATTTTGGTTATTGAATTTGTTAATATTTCAATTAGAGATGAACAAATAGATTTGGTTTATGGAAGATCAACTTTTTGTTTTATTAATATTTTTTTATAATTATTCCTTGGTAATGTAAAATTTTATCAATTATGCAACAAACGATGATTGGTTCAATACATCTTTTGACCAATTTTTTGACCAGCTATATTAAATAAGTCACTTAAAAGTTTTTATCATGTTGTAATTCTTCAATCTTAGCAAAAATTACTATTAAATATCAAGCCGCATTGGTTTATAATTGTCTCAATTTATTTTCACTTGGAGAGGTTTCAAGAGTTAAAAGTATGTATGTATTGAAGATTTTTATAAGTTACAAGGAAAAAAATTCTTCAAACTATATTTAAAAAATTGAATTTTTCAAACTATATTGAACAATTCAAAATTTAATTTGAGATTCACAATTGTATTATTTTATTTTAATTTTAAAATTTCAATTACAAAAACTTGAAAATTGATAAGAAAATTAAAATATATTAATGGTATGCGAAGTATCGCTCAATTGACTAAAATGAAATAAAAATGGTGAAGATGACGGTTATTGAAGAAATTCAAAAAGTGCTGAGATGGCTACTAATTAGTCCACCACTGATAGGAACACATCTCAGAATCTTTTTTAACATTCTTCGACCGATCAAAATTAAATATCTTAATGGTTTTACAACCAACAGAATTACCGAAGCTCACTTTGTTTTATTAATCATTTTTTTTTTGCTTATACAGGAAATTGAACTCTCAACTCTCTTTCTCCTGACGCTTAAATTGATTACAGTATGCTACAAGCTCGACCGATTGGTTCATTACAGCTCACTTCCGGACTGTAACAAAACTTTCCACTGTTTCTTGATTATTTTTTATTACGTAGATGAAGGAGCCAGCATGAATGGAGCCAGATTAACTAGCTAGCCTCACCGCTATTTTCACCCCTAGCTTGAAGAGCTTGATTTTCATCATGAAATTTTATCTCTGCTTCATAATCCGATAATGGAAAATTAGTCGTAGCCTTGTTCCCTCTGAACCGAACATTGGCCTTATCGTAAACCCTGGCAGCCTCCTCCGCCGTGTCGAACGTTCCAAGCCAAACCCTTTCAGCTTTCATAGGATCTCTAATCTCCGACGCCCATCTTCCCCACGGCCTCTGCCTCACTCCCCTATACTTGCTCTCCTTCTTCCTCTTCCTCTTCTTCCCTTCCTCTTCTTCTTCTCCGAACACGTCGCACCCTATGCAGTCCTTTTCATCCATTTTGCATACAGGGCACGTACCGGGCCCCGGTAGAACTAGCTGGCTCGATGATGAGCCACCTTGCAGTAAGTAGTTTTGCTGTGTTGTGAGTGCTTCACTGCCATTTGAAATAACTTGTTCGAGTGTAGTAACCATTATTGAGTGCTCTTGTTCACTGGTTATAGTGCGAGAGTTATCAATGATTTTGTTCATGACGCTTAACATGAGGAGCATAATTTGTAGGTGAGGTTTAGTGTGCGAAGCCAAGTGAGGTGGTGGAGGGAGAGGCTTTCTACTTTATATAGATATGGGTGCGGGAGCCACCAGCTGGATCAGTGATGACTTTACGCGTTGTGGCCGCTGATTAAGTGGGGCCCAAAACTTCTTGACCTTTTCTTACACACAACAAAAGAAAATTCATTTTACGACTTCATGGCACGACAACGTACGACATTTGGCGGTGTTTTTACTTCTCAGAGTGGCCGGTGGGTATTGTATGCAGAAAGCTATTGAACTCAAGTGTGCATTGTTGTGTTTACTGCCAATAAAATCGTAAATATACAAAATATTCCGGGACAACTTCTGGGCTCTACACTAGTTATTTGTTAAATTTTTAAATGATTTTGGATGAAGATTTAGTTAATTAATTCCGTAATTTATGGATTAGATGTGGTCAGAAAATAGGAATTTACAATGAGCGAGCCGCTTGCCGTTCATTCGTGTTCGAAGTTGGACCAATTTTTCACATTCAGGTATAACCAAATTATTACCTGTATTTACAAATATGGAGAAAGCAAAAATTGATTTGGTTGGATAACCAACAGTAATCAAACTGATTTATTAAACTTAATTTATTATATACAAATAGAAAACTCTATTGATCAACATATTTATCTTGTTAACCGCGCTTGGTTTGTCCCAGTGGTTCGGCACCACACTATGGACGCATGCGTTCCGGGATCTAGCGACACCTGAGAGGGGTGAGTCATACCTCTTAGTGAGGCCGTAAAAAAAACAAATTTATCTTGTTAAATGTATCTTCCGATCTCATAAATTGAAATCAAAGCTCCAGTTTTTTGTACTTATACATGTTTTATGGTTGTAATCTTTTTCATGTTAAATTTATTTATTTATGTTGTTGATTTTTGCAGTTAAGGCAATTAAACTTAAGCCTAAGCAGTTATCAAAGAAGGATAAGAAACCATTGAAGCATTGGGGACCATATGTATTCGGCACAAGGTTTTTCTTAGACCACTTCTTATTTTAAATGAATAATAATATACTAACTCAACAACAAAAAACTTGAACTGAATTAAAATTGAAAATTTTGCATAAATATTCTTACGTAAGCAATGAACTAGTACTAAAATACGCGTAGACTTCTAAAATATCGTAGTACATAACTTGCCGTAGAAATAGGAAATTTATAAAACATTGCAATTTATTCAGTTTACTATGATCGTTAAATCTTCCTACCATAACGTTATGCAATTAATTTTGATTGAGAAAACCAAAGCGGTCAAAACTAACGCCTCATCCCTGTACTATGTTATACTCATTCTAACAGCGAAAACACCAATTTCAAAATTTATTGCTTCATCTAAGTCTCTCCTATTAAATTAGATGTCACTGCTGATTTGCTTCTGCATAAACCTCCTTGAAATTTTCAGATTAGAAAATAAGATTTAGTTAGTAATTTAATTTTTAAATGTTATTCCAAAAATTTTATAAATAATTTGTAAAATGACTGTATTCAATCGATAAAATTAAATCAGTCAATTCGTTAAAATATCAACCCATCATGTACGGGAATCACAATCTACTTCTTGGGATCGGCGGCTCACACATGTATATATAATTTTCAAATATATTTTTTCCCGTAAGTAAATGTCAAAATTTAAAACTGGTAAAAAATAATATTAAGCAACAAATTTAGCATAAATGAGAATATTTTCATAAAATAAATTTATCTATGATTAAATCAGTATTAAATCGCTTAGCAATATCCTTCTCAATATCTAAGAAAACTTGCTTGATAAATAAGGTCAATTTAGCATACGTCACTGACCCTCCACTACTCTAGGGATCCACCCTTGATCAAACAATCTATACTATATACTATATATAAAAATATGAATGTGGGAAATCAAAAAACAAAAAGATTAAAATATCCCTAATTAAAAATTCCTTAAAAGTTAAAACATCAACGATAAACCCTCAATTAAAATGCCACATTAAATATTGTGGGATTCTCTTCAAAAACTTGATCAAAAAAATCCCAATTACTAACATTATGTCATACGTCCTCAACTATCTTAATTACTGGTTATGAGTCATGAAATATTATCATTATAATAATATTATGTGGCAACTAATAAAGCTAATGAAAACAAAATATACATAAAACAAAGAGAAAGATTCATCACACCCAAAATAATATATTTTGTGTAAATTATCTATGTTTTACCTATTAACTACCTAATTCTAATACAAAAAGAGTAGATAATTCAAACAAACGAAATTGTACCTATTCAATTTTAAAAAAATTCAGTTAAAAAAATACAATGGATGTGTTATATTAGAATTGGATAGTCTATAGAAAAATTATAAAGAAAATTTTGCAAATAATATAGATAAGCAAAATTGAACTCATCTACACAATTTAAAATAAAAAATTTTATGCCATAGAAAAATAGTGGCAAAATTTTTAATTTTTTTAACTTATATCTTGCCCTAAAATTATTAATTTTACGTTTCCCCTCCCGTCTCATTTTTTGTCAAGTAACCGATGATAAAAAAATTTTATATTTGTAATTCAAGTGTGAGGCTTTATTAGGTTTCATTAATAACCCCCAAAATGTCTAAGTATATTGTTAATTAAGTTATAAAATTATAAAGAAAAGTTTGCAAATGTCAATACATGAGTAGAGTATAGGCGTTTTGCTTTCCTAGGATTTCTTTAATTATTCACATTCCTAAACTGTCCTAGGTTAATTACCAGATTTTGTTCTAGGTCGTTCTCTTATTGTCTAAAGTAAAATTTTAAGACAACTACTTATCAAAAAAAGTTTTGCTATTCGTTTTTTAAGATTTGAATGACCAAATCAAACTTAAGTTTTGAAATAAAAGTATTTAATTTCTAATTTTTATACAGTAGTTGCTCCGTAAAATTGAATCTATGTGACTGTGCAGATAATTAAATTAATATTAGTCAACAAAACAAACTATATTGTAACATGTTTTGAAGAAAATTATTTTTAAAACAATGTAGATACTATATACAAAAGCAAAGATGTGGTTCAAAAAAGAAAAACTCAATAGCTTCAAACAATAAGTTTTGATAATTGAGAAAAACTGGAAAAGTGTAACATTGCTTGAGCAATAAGGTTTTCAGCCAAACAAGAGTGAAGATTCAGGATGAACTAACTCGAGTAAGAGGTTTGTTACTCGAGCGAGCAAGCAAGCATCATTTTGTGAGAGATGAAAGTTAAAGTCTTTGTTACCTGTAGAATAATATCTAATTATTCGAGTAAGAATTCAGGGTGTAGTAATAGATAAATCTATGAGAGCATTTTACTTGGGCAATAAAGATGTGAGTAAAGATCATGAATCTTTTGTTCAAGTAAAACATCTTCAAATTTGCACATACTGAGAGTTGTTTCAAGGAAGAAAAACTTGATGCTCTTACTTGAGCGAGAAGTATTCTAATTCAATTAATAAAAAAGACAAAAATACACAAAAGGTTTGAAATTTTTAGGCATATTTGCCTCAACAGGCGAATGATCATATACTTTACTCGATCAAAAGATAATTTCACTTGAATAAAATTGGAGATACATGCAGAAAACACTTTCAAATTTCTCTATGTTTTGATGATTGAAAAAATAAACTAGAAAAAAATGATCTTACTCAAGAAACAAGATGTTTATTCTAATAAGACTAAAGATTCTGGATAAACTGACTAAGAAATCTATGTTTTGTGAGAGATAAAAGTTTGTCTTTGTTACTTGTTCAACATCATCTAATTTGAGCAAGAGTTGAGACAATCGTGAGAGACGATTCTATGAGAGTGTTTTACTCGAGAAACAAGCTCTTTACTCGAGTAAGAATCGAGGTATAACAATGAACAAATCTATGAAGGTATCTTACAAATCTATGAGGGCATTTTAATTTTGAAAAGAAAGGTATGAGTCAAGCAGCATGAATTCTTTACTTGAGCAAACACCTCACATACACTAGAAATTATTTCAAGGAAGGAAAACCTAAGGTTTTTACTCGGGCAAGATGTTTTCTAATGCAAGTAACATGAAAGATGAAAGTACATACGAGGTTTGAAATTTTGAGGTACATTTGTCTCAACAGTAAAATTATATGCTTTACTTGGATCAGTCAATCAGATGCCAAAGTTTCTAATTAGATGCTTTACTTGGATCACTAAGGATATTTTTGATCGAGTAACGTATTAAAGTTCCTCTAAGATTGATGATTGACAAATATTGAAAAAATGTGATCTCCGTTAAGCAACAAAGTTCCAACAATTTTCTTAGTCGAACAAGACCGAAACTTTTAGATGAACTCATTCGAAATAAAGGTTTGTCACTAGAGCAAGAAATAGTCATTTATGAGATATGAAAATTCAAATCTTTATTACTTGTGAAACATCATCTAACTCAAGCTAGAATTAGGATTGTCATGAGAGACAATTCCAAGAGGGTATTTTAATCAACAAACAAGTTCTTTACTCGAACAAGATTAATTAACCGATCGATTAGTTAATATAATAATCAAATTAACCAATTAATTAATCTTTATTTAGTTGATTAAGGTTCTCTTTAATATAGTTCAAAGTGTCAACGAAGATATACTACAACCACAGACAAATAAAGAACGTCAAGATTGAGACTTCAAAGAAGCAAGAAGCATCAATAAAGACAAAGCAATTTCACTGACAAAGACAATGAGTGACAAGACAGAGAGAGCGTCGACAGGGGCAGAAACCAGGGAGAGACACAAAGAGTGTCGGGAGAGAAAGCGTCAATGGAGATATAGTCGGGCCATAGAGAAAGAAAGAACGTAGGGATTGAGACTTCAGAGAGGCAGGAAGCAACGATAGAGGCAGAACAATTTTATGGTTTGTTCAAATTGAGAAAGTGAGAATGATTTGTGTGAGCCAGACCTACTAACCAAGTATTGTTTTACAGTTTAATTGAGTTTTTTTTTGTGTTCTTTTAAAATTTCCCACAAAACAAAAAACCTATATTTTTTTTGCTTTCTTTCTTTTCTTATAGCATTGATCTTCTGTAAGCATTTAAGGTATGAATTTTTTTACTGAACATACACATTACGAATGATATAACTAATAAAACAAAGCAAAAATAATATTGAACTTCTATAAGCATTTAAGGTAGAAATTTTTTTACTAAACATATCTATTACGAATCATATAACTAATAAAACAAAGAAAAAAAAATAATATCTTTATATGAAATAAAGAATGATACAACTTATACAGTAAATTAATGGTTGGAAGCAAATGCATCTCAAAACAAAAAGGAAAAAAAATTAATGAACATGAGGATAACATGCCAATAAAATTATTAAAATAAAACCAACAAATTACATTTTTCTTTTCTTTAGAATTTCTCAATTTTGATATACTTATACTATATATTAATTACTATCTATTTTTTTATTTTATTATCATAGATAATTTTTATCTTTATTAATCTATCTAAAATTATATTTCGTTATACAAATTTATCGACAAAAATTACATGCGCACCGTGCGTATTAAATTTACTAGTTAATACAAAACTTACAAATCAAACCTTTTCTTTTGCACGGGCTAACTATAGTCATGATTGCTACATTAAACTACAGAAAGCGGATAATATTGGGAAAACTAGACATTTATACGAAAACAAAATGTCAATTTTTAATTTTGTCACAACAGAAAACTTATTTCTAAAAATAGAAAAAAAGGAAGAGATCAATCTTCAAAATGATATTTTTGAAAAAACACGCGAGAAATTGCCGAATTTTCATGAGAAATTGTATTTTTTAAAATAAAAAATATTTTTAGTCCAAATTTTATTTTTTTGGTTCACAATGGTTTACAAGTGTTCACATATAGAGTACACAGTTCATATTTTTCAAAAAAGTGTAAATATTTTTATTTAATTATTTTGTTAAAAAATTCAATTTTATCAATTTTTTTTGTTCACAATAGTTCACATGTGTGGTAGTATTTTTTGTTTACACAATACATATTTTAAAAAGTTCACAACGGTTCGCATAATTCTTATTTTTTAAAAAGTCTAAATGAAATCTTTTAAATATTTTCAAAATTTTAAACAAATTTTACCCTCAAAAAATATTTTTTTCAGGGTCGATTTTGACATTCACAATGGTTCACAAAATAATTTACATTTTAAAATTTGAAGTTTCATAGTAGAGTACAATTTTGAAGTTCGCAATAGTTCACAAAATATAAATTTTTTAAAAAAATCTAAATAATTTTTTAAAATTATTTAACAAATTTTTCTTGATATTTTTAAAGCTTTTTTTAGGTTCACAATTGTTCACAACGGTGTACATATATTATTGTAAACCATTGTGAGAAAAAAAAAATAGTTTACAATAAACATTTTTTAAAAATAAACCAAGAGAGTAAAAAATGTACAGCAGGGCTAAAAATGTAAAAAACCAAGAGAAAACAGCAACTAGGGTTTCTAAGAAACCCTAGCCGCCGCCAGAACGAGATCGAAAAGAGGCGCGACGGGAGAGGACGACGTGACTGTAAGAGGACCCGATGGGAGGTGACGACGAGAGGTTGCGATGGGAGAGAGGCGCGACAGTGAGAGACGCGATGGGAGAGGACGCGACCGAGAGAGTCGCGATAGGACGTGACGATTAGACGACAGCGACAAAGGAGCGACGGAGACATGGCGCGACAGAGGAGAGCGACGTACGAGAGGAGGACGAGCGTTGACTGAGGACAAGCGGAGAGGAGACGACGAAGACAGTCCCATCACGACGAAGGAGTGGGACGATGGAGGAGAACTGGTAATGACAGGGGAAGATGATGGAGAGAGGACGACAGAGGAAGGAAAGAATAGATGAACAATGCTAGGATTTGGGAGGAGGAAATAGAGGGTGAGAGATGAGAGAGAACATGAGGAGAGAGAAAAAAATAAAAAAAAATAAAAGAGGAATTAAAAATTTATATGAAATTAAAATGGTATTTTTAAAACTTAATTTCAAATAAGTGAAAATTTTAAAAATTAAACATAAAAAAAAATATTTTTGTAGAATAAAAACATAGTGTCTCATTTTTTAAGAGAGGCCAAAAAATGGCATACAACGTAATTAACACGATGACATTCTCTCTTTCGTGGGCGAAGTCAAAAGCGTAGAAAATCACACAAAAAAAAGAAAAGAAAAGAAAAGAAAGAGGAGGATAAAATGGTGAAATTAAAGGCAAGCAAACAAAGCCCCAAACAAAAATTGCCGACGAAGAGACCGACCAAAGTGGATAAGTACAGAACCCACAAAGATAGCAATCAAACACAGCCTCAAACGGCACATCACAATGGCGCAAATGACAGCTTCAAGTAGAGCCCATTTGAGTCAATAATGTTAGGACTTCAAAGTGCGACTTCGTCTTACAAACAGCCTATCTGCGGCATGCAGTTTTTTGTCCATTTTTGTATAGTACTTCGTTTGAGGTTGCTGCTTAACAACTCCCAGATCTTTCCCTCACTTCCGACTACTTTTTGTTACTTAACATATCCAATATCTAGGAACCTTCTTGTCTTAACCCGCTAAATGCATCACTGCAGCTTTGGCTGCTGACGTTCCAATCAAATGGCAACACAGCAAATCTGAATGTACAAATCCCGAATCTGGCAAGATTCCGATTTCACATGCAAGAAGCTGTCATTTAAAGCTTGGAATCTGGCCGAAATCCTCAGTAACCATCATGAGGTCGGTCCATTCTTCATTAGAAGACTAAAACCAGGCGACTTTTTTTTTGGTCAATAAGCAAAAAAATTTATTACAACCAAAACAGCAAAAAAATATCCACCTATATCCCGACCTCCCATACTCAAACTACCTAAATAACCAAACATAAACTCTAGAACAAAGCTAACACCAATCCCTTAGTCTATCTATATCTGTACAATTTGGTAGAAATTTGTAACATATGCTAAAATAAATATTTCGCAAAATTTTATCCGAATCTGGGCATGTTTCCTGAAAAAGGCAAGCATTCTGTTCTTTTCAGATGCTATACACAGTGCTTGCAAAAGTCATCCTCCTAACTTAAGAAGACCTACTCTTAGAGCAAACTTTTCGAGCAAACCAACTGAATTCTTGTTGTCAAGCCAAAGGCCTCCTCTGGATGTTACATCTTTGTAGAACTTGCCTCCATATAGCCATGGAAAACTTACAACCAAAAAATAGATGATGTATTGTTTCTACATCATCTTGACAGAAAACACAGATATCATCCTCACACACACGCCATCTCCGTAATCTACTCTTTGTCAACAATCTCCTCTTAATAGTCAGCCACAAAATAAAAGCATGTTTAGGAATATGGTTTAAACCCTATACTAACCTCCACCAGGTGACCTTCAGGGATTTGGGTCGAACATGATCCCAAGCCGAAGCGATTGAGTACTTGCCATTGCTAGTTAGTTTCCCACATATGTTTTCATTTAAGGTCTGTAGTTTAACCAAATTCCAAGCATCCTCAACTTGAGGATCCATAGGAAGTGGGAGGCTTCATCTTCCTCTGCAATAGACATCTTTAACCTTAGCAATTCTGGCAATTTGAGCACTTCCTGTGACGATTTCCGGGCATAATTCTACAATAGTTTTACCCTCCACCCAAGGATCAAACTAAAAGAAAAAGGACATACCATCTCCGAGGTTATAACAAAATAGTTCCGTGAACAAGGTACGAAGCCGTAGTAAATTCCTCCAACTCCAGCTTGCATCTAGTATCTTCACAATACCCCAAAAACTCATCATTTTTCAGTCTATTTTGGCTCACCCAACTGGCCCATAAACTATCTTTACTTGTTAACAACACCCATATATTTTTTCCCACTGCTGCATAATTCCAAGAAACTAGATCTTTGATTCCCAAACCCCCCTCTTGTTTTGGCAAACAAGCCTCCCTCCAAGCAACTAGATTCTTTTTGTGTACATCTCCCTTACCAGTCCATAAAAAATTCTTGCAGCACCTGTCTAATTCCTTCAAGACTGAAGCAGGTAGAACAAACACAAAACAAAGATAGACATGTAAGCTTCTCAATACAGAATTCACCAGCTGTACTCTACCTCTACAGAAAGATTCCTCACTGACCAACATGTAATTCTTGCTAGAAATTTCTGTAACAGCGCTGAACAATGCTCTTTTTTAAGGCTAGTGGACACCAATGGAATCCCTAAATAGGTAACAGGCAAATGATCCCCCTGAAAATGAAGGAACTCTAGGATTTTCCTCTTCTCCTCCTCTTCCACGCAACTGAAAAAGGCTAAGCTCTTGGTATCACTAACCTGTAAACCTGAAACTTCTGAAAAATGTTGTAAAATATTCACCACTTCCTTAATTGTCACTACCTTGCCACTACAGAATATAAATAAGTCGTCAGCAAAGATCAAATGGTTTAGTTTCATACCATGACATCCCGGGTGGTACTCAAAAGTAGGTGGGAGTCTTGCTCTGAAACATCTCGATAGATACTCCATAACCAACACAAATAGCAAGGGAGAAATAAGATCTCCTTGTCTAAGCCCTTTCCTCCCTTCAAAGAAACCTTCAAGACTACCATTTATCATGACCGAATACATGGGAGTTCGAACACAAGCCATAACCCAGTTAATGAACTTCTGAGGGAAGTTCAATCCTATAAGACATTCCTCTAGAAAATCCCAAGCAACTGAATCATATGCTTTCTTAAGGTCAACCTTTAAGGCACATTGAGGCTTGCCCTTAAGGTTATGGTACCCCCTAACAAGCTCATGTGCAAGCAGAACATTATCAACTATTTTCCTATCCTTCACAAAAGCTGATAGGTTTAAAGATACTAGAGAATTCATGATTTGTCCCAGACGAGCTGTGAGTATCTTTGAAATGATTTTGTATAAAACTGTGCAACAAGAAATGGGTCTATAGTCTAACAAATCTGACAGATTCGATTTCTTTGGAATGACAACCCATTATAATAATCCACCATTGCCTTCGCTATCTGGTTCTGGTCTTGTAATACCACTCCACTACCATCCTGGAGACTTACAATTCGATTCCTTGCAGCTCGGTTCTTGAACGAGTCATGAAAAAACTTCGTGTTCAGGTCTCCTCAATTCATCCAATCCACTCTAGATTTTGCCGGTAGAAACTTTCTTCTTGGCGTCTTAATCGTCGATAATGGTTGGCAATCTCCCGATCCTCCTCTAACAAAACGTAATTGCAAGGATCTTTTTGAAGATCAGATTGTACCTGATCCAATAACTCCTTACAATTAGTACCCCTTTCTGAAATGGCCGAAAATGCCACCCTATTCAGCCCCTGCAATTTTCTTTTTTAAAAGTTTCAACTTAGTGCACATTCTGAACATTGCAGTTCCCCTTATCTCTTTCTGCCACAACTGAGTAACAATTGTCATAAAAGAAGGGTGGGAGACCCACATGTTGAAAAATCGAAAAGGGGTTTTTTCCTATCCACTTCTCGCTTTACTTGTATAATAAGAGGAGAGTGATCCTAAATACCTGCTGGTATTGAAATATATTTCGCTCCAAGAAAGTTATCTAACCACTCACCATTGACTAACCCTTATCTAACTTCCTCCAGATCCGTGCCTCTCCCTCTTGATTATTAGTCCACGTGTAGAAACACCCTTACCCTCTATTTTTAAGCTCCACCAATCCACAAGATATCATGCAATCCTGAAACTCAGAGTTATAAACATTTTTTTTCATACCCAGTTATTAAAACAGCACAATGAACCTCTTTTCCTGTCTGAAGAGCACGAAGAACAGAACACGCCTTGATCACGAAAGGAAACGTCAATTCATCAGACGGGCATTTAGAATTCCGGCATTTCACGTACACAGACAAGACATTATCATACAACCCTTGATTGCTCAGAGCTCTAATTACCAAGTTCTGCAAGAACACACTTGGTGTCTTGAGAGAGTTAAAGGTGGAGAGAGCTAAATCATACCAACCCAAATGAAAACAATACTCGAAGAATTGACTCAGCAAGCGTTCTTGACGTATTAAACCCTGTACGATAAGAAGCGACTTGATAGATTTCAAATGTCTTGTGCTTTTGCAGAGAGGTAAAAGATTGAAGAACATGGAAAGGTTGTCTGTGGATCGTTGTTTTCGTCAGAGATAACCGAGTCCTAAGGGTCAAGGGAGATAGAGAGCTGTGGAAGAACACGGGTCTGATAACTGATAGATATAGGCTAAAAGTGTGTGTAGCATGGAGAGAACCGCCATGGAGAAGATACAAAGATGTGCTTGGCAGCTGTTGCTGGCTATATTCATAGCTACACATATCCCGCCATTACTGAAAACTTCTACTGCAAATCGTAACTTCTAAGCCACAAGTCCTCTATAGCCCCATATTAACAATACTGTGTAGAAAAGCCATGAGCTACTTCAAGTTATTCTTGTAGTTGTCCTGACAGACAGCCGATTCAAATGAGATCATGACCTACAAATGCCCACAGCTAGATTGGGGTCTACATTAAACAGATTAGATACTTACAGCCGTGATTCCATCTTTGCTCAGAAGTTGAAGGAAGCTAAAAGTAAATTCAACATCAACCCGTAAACATTACCCCGAAAAAGCATACCATCATCCTCTACACATGCCATCTAACAATAAATAAAATAACATGATTTCTCAATGTAGCAAACATAAACTACAATATACACGCGCTGACAGTATAAAGCTAGTCACATGCCATAAATGATCAGAAGAATTCTCCCTTAAAATATCAGGCAAATACACCATAGGAACACTAAACATGACCAAACCCTCAGCATAGGAATGAGCATCATCATGCATATTGCGTAAGAAATTCTTCTAGTATCCATACGATGTCTTCATCATCATCCTCATGAACTCTTCGAAACTCAATTCTCCATCACCTGTAAATTTCATAATCCACCATATTTATACCAAGAAAGCAGTGTGCAAAGAAAATGAGAAGCATCAACCTAAAAAACTGTAAAACTTTAGAAGAAGACAATAGCCCACAAACTTCAAAACTTGGAAGCAAATTGTGGAAAATTCAAATAATATGAAGACCCACAAACAAAACTATGATTAAAAAACACTTGAGCAAAATATTAAGAAAATTTGCAAAGCAACTTAAGATCTCTGTCTGCTTGCTCAACCATCTCTTTGATCTCTTGGTCAGAGAAGTTCTCATCGACCTCTCTCGCAATCCGCTTAATGTCATCAGCTGATATCCTTCCCTGAATCACAATCAAGAAAACCACAAAATATCACAAAAAGGGGAAAAAAAAAGAACAAAACCACTAATAAAATAAAAACAAAAGAAACTACATTCTTATCATGGTCAATAACACGGAAAGCCTTCATGAGCTCTTCTTTGGTATCTCTTTCATCGATCTTGGCCGTCATCATATACACAAATTCATAAAAATCAATGGCACCACTGCCATCCTTGTCTACATCCGCAATCATTTGGTTGATTTGCCGCAATACAATTGCGCAACAAATCAATTCTACTCAATCACACTAATCTCAACCGAACAATCCAAAAAAAGATAGTATACATTTTAGGCATAAACCAAAAAGTACCTCTTCAGTCATCTCAAACCCAAGTGCCCTGTTCGCAGAACAGATTGAGATTCCAATTCAATCCCATAAAGATACAAACTTCTAAAAAGAAAAAAGAAAACGAAAGAAAACACGAGAACGATGATAAGATAGAATACCTCATAGCAACATTGAGCTCTTTGGCATCAATGGTTCCGGAGCCATCAGTATCAAAAAGCTCAAAAGCTTCTTTGATTTATTGCCTCTTCTGTGGGTTCAAACCGTGATGGCGTCCTCTCGGCTTATCTCTCCTCGACGCTCCTCTATAAAGACTAGCCTGTCCATTCATTTCAATATTAACATCCCCATTCCAAACAAGAATCTTTAAATCTTTAAAACGATTCTATATTAGATCTTCCACGACAAGTGAAAACAAATTAGGGTTCGTGACGACAACTTAACATGAATGCGAAGAAGTAGATCTAAAACGCTGGCGTTTCGGTTTGCTTTCTCAAGATGAAGATTTCAATCAGTTGTCTGGGCAATCGAAGGAATGAATAATGGCAGACTTCTCCATCTGTAATGCAACATTACTGTTCCTCTACGCTGAATTTCATTATAGGCCTGAGGCCCGTTTCTGTATGTGTTCTTATGGGCCTACCGAATTTTCTAACGACATGCCGTTTAATATTTTAAATGAATTGTGGTCAGCATAGAATATGTCGTTTTTCTGTCCATATTTTGTTTGGTATATAATTGATCATCTCGTATCACTAAATTATAAATTATTATCTAATATTTATTTGTTTACTATAATATTATTTTTTTATCCGCATATTAGATTTTATTAATTAATTTTTTAGAGAATATTTTGAGAAAAAGATGAAATAAGAATATTGCTTTCGCAATAAGTAAATGGTTCTTCTCTCAATAATCATCACTAAGACTATTTTTCAGTATTCTAAAGAAAAATAATACTCCCTCTGTCCCATTTTATGTGATTTTTTTAGCTTAGGAAGAATATAAAATGAGTTGCACTTTTTTTTCTTGACCTTCTTTTGATCAAGTTTCTTTGGTTTTAGTAATTAATGATCTGTACATTTTTTGAAATTTAAAAATCATAACTAGGAGTATTTAAGAAATATTATTTGTGTAAAATATAAAGATTGTCTCAAATTTTTTAGACATTCAAAGTGGCACTCAACTTGCTTAATCATATGTTTGTTTTAGGGCAATATGTTTAATTTTGAATCCTAAGACAATTGAAAAATAGATGAGAACAAATTATCAAAGATATATTTTTTCTTACTAATAATAGCTGGGTTTATACTATCCTCAATTTTCTGTAATTAAAGAAAAAAACAACTCTCTTTCTTAGTTTGTGTTTTGATTACAAATTGAAGTCTTTCAATTGATTTCAAAAAAAAAAAGTGTTTCAATTGTATTTTCTCTTACCAAGTTTTATTTTGAATGAAATTCTCATTTTTAATAGGTTAAATTCGATGAGAAGGACCATACTAATTACTAAAACAAAAACAACTTATTGGTTTTTGTTTTCTAGATTACATATATATGTATATGCAGTCTAAAACCAAAATATTGAAGGGGAAAAAAACGTAAGCATGCATGGGTTTGTAGTGAAGGACGTCGTTGATATATCAGCCATGTTCGGCCCATAACAAATCAGCGTCATCAATATGTGGCAATTCGGAAGTCGCGAATGAAGATTTTAGGTCGGAAACATCACGTCAAATTCAAAATCATGCCAGCAAAATGAAAACACAACAATACCTATAAATTGAAAGATCAGACACAAGCCATTTACTCATTACATTATTACACGAACACACTACAAACCCTAAGACAGTAAGCCCGAGTAACCTCGCTCGATCACATCCATGTCCATCCCCATCATTTTATACTGTTCTTGGAAAATGATATATTCTAAATGAAAATGGCCACATAACATCAGCATCATTCCTCATTTTGTTTGCAAAATTGATTTTGAAGGATCAAGATGTTGTAGTACGTAATTACATGATGGTGGACAATCATGGTCATGGCAAATGATAATGCCATTATTTATGTTGTTTCCAAAACTTGGCTGGAAGTCCTTGCATTGGCACTGGAAATGGATCATATTCCATGCCACTCACCGACCCTACTACCTTCCACCTGCATGAAAATTGTAAGCATGAAGCATTTAGTACTAAAATGTGCAAAAAATTTCCCTTGAGATTAGCATAATTGCAAATCGTGTCCTATATAATATAGGTTTGGTCGTCCTAATTAATTGTTACATCACTGGTACAATTATGAAAGACTCTATTAACCAATAAACGTAGTACTATTAGAGTTATAAGGGATTTCATTTATCAGTTCAACTATAAATTGTTAAGCGAATTCATTCATGATAGTACATTAAAGGATCAAGAGTTTAATACTTTGTTCATTTGGAAAACATATTTCAGTACTGTGGACAAATTTTTGTTCTTATTTTTCTTTGCTGTATTCATATTCTTGTTTTTGACCGAATTATTATATAATAGTAATTAAATGCATGAATGTCATTTTAGTCTGTTTTTTGTCAGGTTTAGTTTTTTTGTCTGATCCACGATTTGAACCATCAATAAAGCATTGAGGTTTACTTTCAAAAAAAAAAAATTAATCACAGCTAATTAACACTCAAGTATACCTGAACTTGGTGACCAGATGGTGGATCAGAATTAGAATCTCTAGCTTTGCAACTTCATTTCCGGGGCATGCATGAACTCCATTGCCAAATGGCACAAAAGTATTGGGTTTGAGATCAACCTGTCATTGAAACAAGACGACAATGAATCAAGATTGACACAAGATGCAATTAGAATTGATTTCT
>CAODLS011951721.1:0-15393 GCA_948243855.1 Flueggea neowawraea
TTTTTTTAAATATTAATAGGAATTTCCATCCACAAATCTTAAAATATATGATAAGAAACTCTATTCTAAACTTAATAGCATGTGAATTTATAGAAAACATTGTCACAAAAGCTATTCTTGAAGTAACAAATTCATTGGCAAGAATTTAAATAATATGATCATGTCAACCTCTCATACACCTAATTTCAAGTAATCTTCTTAAACATGTTCAAAAGGGACAAAAAAATGAGCTAAATAAATAAAAAATTCAACTTTGCAATTTTACTTTAATGGTACTATATCTTGACATTATTTTCCTTAATAACATATTATTCTTAAATTAATTTAAACATTAGAGAAAGTTTCTGGTTTAAGTGAGTTCGTTTTCTTGTTGAGATATAATAAATGACTAATACAGCGTAATATTCAATTGCATCGTTAAAAATGTAAAAAAAAATATAAGAAAAAAGTCATAGTTAATTACCATCTACATTAAAACATAGAGAAAATACATGACTAATAGGTTTAACTAAAAATGTTTTTATTTTTTTAACTTGAAATGTTGAAGTTTGAGTTACATTTATCTAAAAAGAAGAATTCTAAATCTGAGTAGAGTTCTAAAAATGTTGATTACTCATTTTAAATTAGATAAAAATGGATAAAATATATATCCTTTTAAATTTTGTATTTTGATATTTCAATTAAGATATATTTACTTTTGAATTAATGTATTCCACTTTACTATATTTATATTGATATATATATTTGAGTATATTAAATTTGACATTTACTTATTCTATATTTATATTAATACCATAAAATCAATTACAATATAATTAAGAAAATAATTTGATAATAAAAAATAAAATCAAAATTCTGTTGCCATATTGTAATTAATATTTTGACAAAAATGATAATATACAATCATCCCCCACGTGTGCTCGCTGTTCCTCCTCCCATCTCTCCGCCATTTTATTAACTCTCCACCACATCTAATCCTCTCTCGCTGCTGCCTTCTTTGGAACAACCGCTTCACCATACCAACAGGCAACAGGTCTCTGCAATTTTACTCTCTGTCTACTAAATTTGCCATCTTCCCCCGAAATTGCTCCTACAACTGATCACCTTGACGTCTCTCTACCGCCTAATATTTTGGAACTCAAAAAGGTTGGATTTAATTTGTTTTCATATCGCTTTGTTTTTGTTTTTAAGGCCTAGTGGAGGAGAAATCAGCATGGCGGAGAGAGCCAAGGAGAAACAATTAATTGAGTTGTTCGAAGTCGCAAAGAAGGCGGCGGAGGTGGCCCAGTCTCAGCTCGACGGAGGAGCCGACGAAAGTCGATGTCTTGACGCTTTGTATCACCTCAAGGCCTTTCCAGTTACCCTTGATTCTCTTGTCAACACAAAGGACAAAGGTTCTACTTTTCTCTTCTCCTTTTGCAATATTATCCCTTTTTTCCCTCTGTATTTCTTGCTCACTTATTACTACCGTTATTTCATTTTCATTCATATTTTTATGATGAAAGATTATCATTATAAGCGGCGCTTTTTCCTCCCTTCAAGTGCCACATTGTTGTAGTTAATGCGTTGGATGTTAATTAGTTATGTGACTATCCTGTTAAACACATCTGTGGTCGTCGAAGATTTAATTCAATCGTACATTGAGCTCATAACAACCTTTCTGTTGTCTAATAATGAATCGATTGCTGCCCTTTGTAAGGCAGTGTTACTCGCATTTCTTGTGAAGGACCCCATTTTGTTGATGATATACCGGATCATAATAGCCTTTTAACAACGGCATTGTGTTATAGATGTCATTATGAATTGAAAATGTTAACAAACATCCGTCATTGTTTGGTATGCAATGCTATCTTATATTATTGTTCTTAACGGCCTGTCTGTCTTGCATAATATTGGATCGCTTGTCTGCTTTATATGGCAGCCTTGTCGGCATGCTTGTAATAATGATATCAATATTCTCTCTAGATATTAGTAGGTTTGATTCCATGAGCTTGCCAATTTATTATAATTTTACTCCGAAATCTATTCAGGTTGGGAAGCTTCTACGACCTCTAACAAAACATGCTAGGAAGAATATCCAGGTTCTTGCTTCTGAGATTTTCAGCACGTGGAAACAAATGGTTCTTATGCGGACAGAAGAGCGCAAGAATGGAACTGTGGAAAACAAAATTTCTGTTGAAACTAAGCAGCATTCAATTGCAGACAATCCCAAGCCTTTGAGGTCTCAAAACACTGATAACGTCAAGATTGAGAAGAACAAGCAGGGTGGCACACCAGCACAAACACTGAAGAACTTGCCTAATTCAACTGACAGCTTGAGGGACAAAATACGAGAACAAATTTACGAGTCTTTATGCAGGGTTTCTGGCGAAGTTGATGAAGATCTGCAAAATCAAGTAAATGCAAGTGACCCGGTTCAAGTTGCTCTATCTGTTGAATCAGCATTGTTTGAAAAGTAGTGGCGATCAAATGGTTCTTGTAAGATAAAGTATAGGTCAATGCTTTTGATATCAAGGACAAAAAAAATCCTGATTTCCGAAGAAAAGTGCTTCTCGGACATATTAAGCCGGAGGCAATTGTGAACTTGAGTTCAGAAGAAATGGCAAGCGATGTGAGGCAACTTCAGAATGAGAAGATTAAACAGAAAGCTCTGTTTGATTGTGAGTTGGGAGGTGAGCGACCTGCCACAACTGATCAAATCAAGTGTAAGCGATGCAGGCAACGCAAGACCACCTATTACCAAATGCAGACAAGGAGTGCCGATGAGCCTATGACAACTTATGTTACATGCGTAAACTGCAACTTCAATTGGAAGTTCTGTTAAGGGTTCTAACAGAAGATCCAGTGGAATTGTGATTACTAGCATATGAGCAGGTAGTGCCCGACTTCTATTGAAGTTTTACCTGTAGGATTTGACTGCCATGGAGCAGCGGCAATTTTTTTTTTCCAGCTTCGGGACAGTTAGGGTTTGAATTCCATTGAAGAAGTTCTACCTGTAGGATTAGGTTATGTTTGTTAATTTAGGCATCTTGAATTTTACTCGGTTCTGTGTTTTATAAAGTATTAACGCATTATGTTTTTGGTTCCTATAATCTTTCCAGTAAAATGTCTAACTAGTTGAACAGATCTTGGAATTGACATGATCAGGAGGGTCTAGAACTGGAAAATTTGCAATCAACAACAATCAGAAAGATGGAAACTGTACCAGAATGGAAAATTCTATTGGTTTTATTCTCGTATTTCACAGATTCTTTGCATACTGGTGGATTTTGTGACAAAAAAGGACAAAAAGAAAAAGAAATCAAAATTGGTGGATGGCAGTGCGCTTTTGGAAAGCCTGGAAAACTCTGGAACAGGCGTCAAAAAGGAGAGCTCTTTTGCTGTAATCAAGAGGATCTCTTCCCTCATCCTCTCCCATGATGGCCTCCCTCTCCAAGCACTCTAGCAGCTCCGCCACTCCTCTCCTTTCTTTGCATTTCTCTCTCAGAGTTCCAAGCCGTGTCATCCATTCTTCCCTATCAGGACTCATCTCAGCCTCCAGTTGTGTCTCCAGGTCAGCCACTGGTGGCCATTGAGGACATCCACATGCCAACCCCCTCCCACCACCACCACTCACTCCTTTGGACAACCTGAGATTGATTAGAGGATTGTGTTTGAAGCTCAAACTCCTGAATGGAGCGGTTGGGGTTCGTGGAAGGGAGCAATTGGACAACCACAAACAGACGCCTCCATTCTCGACGCTCTTACAAACATAACAAGACAGACTTACTTAAGCCGTAGAAGAGGGATTGGAAGTCAAATTCCTGCGAGTCAAATACTAACCAAACAAAATACAACTTCGATTCTTTCTTCGTCACTTTGTGTTCGGTCTTGTTGGTGATTTGCCATGTTTAAGGCGGAGGAAGGAACTAAATAAATATAGGCAAGCTCCATGAAAAATGGCTCCAAAAACAAACAGCAGTTGGACAAATTGACATTATTTGGGCATCTTGAGAAAATAGAACTTACCACTACCCTTTCTCCACCATCTCTCTTCCTCGAGTCCTCGTTCCCATCACCAGGTGCTGAACGATTTTTATTTTGTGACGAAAGCTTTGAATAAAAACGATTTAGTTCAGAGTTCTTCTTCCGAAGATCCACTGCTTCTTCAGCTGACGTGATAACCTCTCCATGCGATTTGTTAAAACGAAAGAGCCTCGCTTCATAATCCTGAAGAAGAACATATATATATAAGTTGAAAATGTCTGCAGACAAAAATCATTTTCGGCCGTATAGTGCAATAACAGAACAGCTTTTTAAGAAGCAAACCTGAAATAGTTCATCTAATTCACAATGAACACATATAGGTCCATCAACAGTTGCTTGGCAAATCCGACAGTATCTAACTCGTTCAATATCTTCCTCTTTTGGTTTCTCCATTGTCTGCTCAATGTCCAAAAGCCGATCGAGCAATGTTTTCCTTGACACTTTCAGCTGGTCTAAATGAGTCTGGATATAATATTTCAGAGTGGTGATGCTTCGAAAACTGGGTTAGGTAAACAGACGGTAAGTTAACCTGGTTTGACTATGTAATCACTGAAGAGTATCTCTTGTTTTTACAATTCCAAATCCAGTGCCATTATAGGACTTAAAAACAACAAAAATGCAAAATTCTTTATTTCAAGAATGTAAAAGTTGTCGGATTAAACTGCAGATCAACTGTGTTATCATTCAAAGAATTTTGAAGCAAAATTGAACATAATGCAAGCATATTGATAGCAGAACATCTTTTTCAGACTTACTGGGATCTCGATGACCTTGACTTGTTTAAAGTTCCTGCTATGGCCTCTTCAATTTTTCGTATCAGCTCATGTGAGGAGTCCTTGGTCTGCTCAACTTGACAAAGGGTATCCAACCACCAGTTTGTGTCTCCATTATTTTTATCATTGAGTGCATTATAAACCTTCCAAAAACATTAGAGGGCCAAGTAAAAAAGGTGATCCACAGCATCAAAATGTGATAAATGATATAAATATTAATTTTAAAGTCATCTTGCTACTAATAGATGATGATTACCATTAAAATCTTAAATGATGTTTCAGAAAATTTCCATCACTTCATACTGAGATTTCAAAGCATATTAATACAAAACAAAACTAAGGAAGATTTCTCAAGTAAATAGACTTCTTAGAAGAGTTAATAAAACAAAATAGAATATCTGTCAGGCCATCATTCAATGTCTTAAAGAAAAACAAATGAAAAGGGCGAATATTAGGTAACATAATTTCTATTTTCTTCTTTTCTCTCTAGTAGGTAACATAGAGGAATCATACCTGCACGTATGACTTTCCAAAGTCTTGTTGAGAAACAGAGAGTCTTGAACTAAAAACAGACAAGTATTTCTGTTTAAGTTTTCACATGCTACTTGTAAAGATGCAATGTTGAAGGATCTAGATGATATGTATTTCTCAGAGTTGCCTTCTTGATCACTTTCTGTGAGGTTTGAAATATTGCTGGTATCAATAGTGGACTCCAAATTATCCTCTGTACTAACTTTTCGCCTTTTGGCAGCATTCAAATCATATTTTTCAGCACTGCATATCCTGGAGGATTTTTCAGAGCCTACAGAAAACTGTTCTGAAGTGAGTTCAGATGAGCAGTCAGGAACCCTAGGAAGTATCTCAGCAAGGTTGTGATGAATGTGAATATTCAACAGTGGATCCAGGCGGAAATCTTGGGAGTGTTCTTCAGTTAGCTCCAGTGCTTCTTTATACAGATATACTGCTTGAGAAAAGTTTTGCTCAATTATAGCTATGCCTGCAAGGGCATTTAAAGCAATAACCAACTTCCTTAGAGCTTCCTCTCCTTCTATCTTGGTCTTACTTATCAGAACCTATAATAAAAGTTTCCCATAAACAAAAATAAGCAATGAATAAAATTTCTATAACATTTTGGGAAACAACTATTGAAAAGTTCAACACATCATGCAGTTTAATGGTTTACAGTATCGTAATTATAGTTACAAAGTTGATAAAATTTTTTATTACAATAAAATGAAGCAAAGTTTGTGAAATAAATTCAACACATAACACACCATTAGTATCTCCTCCATTGTCATAGGGGATTGCCGTAGAGAACGGAGCCCAGAACTTCCAACTTGAGGGTGGCAGCAAGCTTGGCGAAGCTTCAAGATTGAGTTAAGTAGCTTCGCAGCCTCCGCATGGGTGATGACAGGATCCACTGAAGTATCAGAGGATAAACAACCTGAATCAGGAAAGCATGATTAGTCGGGTATCTTGGATACCATATTATATGGTTTTAAATGATTCTTCGAGGCTGAACAACCTGAAACCTTTTTTTCGAGGATATCATTTTTTAAACTTCCAATAACTTCACAGGCATAACTTGCACAAGTTTCATGCTGCCTCTGATAAAAGTGCTCCTCGATTGCTGAAAATGTGAGCCAAGAGACGCACTCTTCTTGAGGTGGAAGTTGCAACTCATCTGCAACATGTGTTTTTGAAGAACGCCACATTATTTGTTTGAAAAATTTGTGTGTGAATTCCATAGCACCGAAGTCTTTCCTCTGCAAAATCAAGGGGAAAATGAGAACTCTTTAACAACATAGATAAAAAAAAAGTTGCCTCTGTGGAAGCATTGCGAGGATTGAAATCACACAAAACCCATAGAACAGCCTACTAGACACAAAGGATCAAAAACATATGGGAAAGCAGTGAGCGAACTCCTTTCTTTAAATTTAGCAATAACGATCCCTTTTTCTTTCCGAAGTCAATAGATTTTTTGCTGCATTCAAAGATTTAAATCACATGGATTCACATCCAATGTTCCCATTGACATACATTCATATCCATATCTCACCAAGAAAACACTCCTTCATCCAACAATATTACCTCATATGGATCTCTTATGACATCAATCCACCACCTAGAAATATCAAAAGGGCTTGCTTTGATGAATCTTAAAAGTCCATACAAGTCATCAAGCTTGCGTTGTATAGGAGTGCCAGTAATACACCAATGGTATTTAGCAGACAATCGAAGAGCCATTTCTGTGGCAGCAGCAGCATTACTCTCCACCATCTGAGCCTCATCCAAGCAAATCCTCCACCAGAATATCCTGGTGAGTGGAGTTGGAATAACAGGGTACCTAGAAACATATGGCCATTCATCATCTTGAAAATTCAGTTGAGAAAGCCACGGCTGATTATAGTTTTCATACAAGGATTAATAAAGAAAGCATTTTCCAATAGCACTCGATTAGGAAAAAAAGAAAAAAAAAACCTTTCATGGCTTGGCACTGTTAACTTTTCGAGGATAAAAAGAAGAAAATTTAACATACTTTTAATTAAAAAATGACTTGCATTCGGATTGACACTAATTATGCTGACAAAGACTAGATGAAACAAACAAATTTAAAATCATGTCAAGTCATGTTAACGATGATTTTGCTGGCATATGAACAAGCAAAAAAGCCACACCAGATGTTTAGTTATAAAGCCTTACACATTATGATCTATGAACAAGATAAGTTGAGAATCTCACCAGCCATTTTGTTTAGCAAAAGAACAAGAGACATGAAAAGAAGTTATTTCTTTTAGCAACGAAGAAGTAGATTAGGAATAAGATCATGATCATCACTGCCAAAAAAAGAACGCACTCCATGAATTTCTTACGAACCTCTTCTGGAATCTCAGACAATGTCGATCACCTTCATGCCGATCAGAGTCGTGTGACAAGTCCTCTTTAAGAACATCATATGTTGTCAATACAATGTCAGTGTTGATAAGTTCACCAACATCGACTACAGATGCATTTGAAACGGATAAATCTCGTACGCCATCATAGACACAAACTCTTAAGGATCCTGGTCGTGTATGGCTTGAACACAACATAATAAAAAAGTCAGAATTGCAATCTATGCATCAGAGAGATATTGCACATGGCACAATCAGCAAATTTCAAGGCTTTTTTTTTTCAAATACTTGAATTAAAGTGTAATAATAATTTATTCTTCATCCTTAACTTTGAATAGTTAACCAATTTAACATGATGACTGTATATACTGAAAAAAATTCAAACATTTGTAAATAATGAAAAAAACTTGTAGAGCTTCCATATATGCAGAACCTACAAGTGCATCTTCATGCATAGCGATGCACTGGGCGATTAGAGTAATTGTAAAATATGCCTCTTTTAATTAGATTGTATTGGTTTTCTTGTGCAACCCAGATAAATAGTCACTTAAACCAAGGGTCCAATGCAACTGTGCCCAACGATATTTAATCGGCTATTATTTTGGAACATCACATATATAGTAAAGGATGCCAAAGTTCCTCATGATCTGCAGTCTGTTCTCAGCCCCCTCACAATTTCAGCATGTTACGTATCACAAGTACATACCAATCTTTTTCGTTGTTATTTCTATTGCTACTATTTGTCAAGTAACAGGAATTCAACAAAGTTGCAGACTGTATACTGATTTATAATCAAATTAAAGTGTGAAAGCCATTTTCATAAATAGCATAACTCAAATATGAAAGAACATGAAATCAACTATAAGTAATACCGAATAATTTCAGCATGCCACTGGGGCAATATAGGAGCTGGACAGACTATAAGCGTGGCACCAGTAGCTACCGGAAATTCGGTGGCTTGTAACAATTCAGAGCACATTTGGCAAATAAAATCTCCATCTCTCTGAACAAAGTTGATAGTAGTTTCCTTTCTGTGCTTTTGTAACTTCAGTGCTGACATCTTCTTTTTGCCCCTGGGTGAATAACCAACACAATCAGCATGCTGCCAAGCATTACAACTGTCACACTGTACCCATAGTCCTTTATATTTATAACTTTCAGTCACATCTCCACATATGCATTCAACACGCTCCCTTTTCAATCTTTTGAGAATAACTTTCTTATCATCGTTATCTTGCACCGTGAAAACCATATCTTCTTCAGCAGCTGGCTTCCGGTTGACAAAAACTAAAGTAAGAAGTTCTACTGTTTTTCCCAAACCCATCTCATCTGCAACATTCGTAAATTATCATTAGTCAGTCCACTGAAACCATGTCTAAGAGCAGGTACAGAAACTACCAGAACTTAATAACGCAGTCCACTTACCAGCAAGTATGCCGCCAAAGACATATGGTGAAGAAATTTCACTTTGCAGCGAGATATTGCCACTGAAAAAAAGTTGCGCATAAAAAAGAAAATCAGAAGATTGAGGGAGATGAGGGGTGTTTATTTTCCCCTTCACGACCAAAGCTGAAATAGAACATCCGACCTGAATGGATTATAGAACATTTTTAAATTACTGTCGAGAAAATCTACTGGCATGGACAATGGAGAGATGAAGTGGCTCTTTTCCACTTCAGTTGAACTTTCTGAATCTCCTTTCTCTCGTTGCAGCATCCAGTAAGCAGCACGACATTGGTATGGTCGCAGCACTGGAAGCAAGTCCGGTATGTTATCTTCAAGCATAGGATATGATCTGTGCAGAAAATACAGCGTTGATTTAGTCAAGAGTAGTTCACACACAGACCGTAACAAATACAAGTGCATCCTAAATCCTTAACAATTCAAACTAAAGGTAAAGCTACTCACTTTGATGGCTTGATAGCTTCATAAAACTCAGCAACATCAAAGGTTGCACGTTTCCTGAAGTTTGAGGAACCTTCTTCCATCTCTGTAACCATGCCGATTTGGGATTCCATAGATCTTGTGAAACCATATCTAGCAGCAGAAGTCATCACTTCCGGTCTGAGCCAAGCCATCACATTCAACATGCTCTTCTTCCACAGTTGCCTGTTATTTTCTAGAAGTGATTCACAATAATCAAAAGCATTGTTCAGTATCTCCACTCTCATCCTTAGGGATCTCATCGCCTCTAAATTAGCATCCGGAACTGGCCTTAAGGTCATGAATTCCATACTTGCCAAGTGAACAAGCCCAGAAATGCCTTCATCTGGTGCATCAAAGCTCCCCGATAAAATTACAGATTGAATTTCCTTATCCTCTACCATGCACTTTTCAACAAATTCCATACATATATCTGTAGAGGATAACACAGGCCAATGACCTAACTTAATACGGTCAAGGACAAACTTGTCGACATTATGCAGTCGAAACCTTATGGAATAACGCAACTCCTCGTAGAAGCTATTATTTATTCTAAAACTGGAATATCCTTCTCTTAAATTTAAACCACTTAACACAACTTCAGATATATCAAGGTGCTCACTCGAAATCCAATTACATTTATTAATTTCCACATAGTAAGGTGCACTGGTTCCAACAGAGTCCTCCTTTACTGCTGTCTCAGATGTGGATGCTTTCTCTTTATCCAATTCGGTTTCATCACCATCATTTGCTGCTACAAACAGCCCAATAGACCGGTTTGGACGAGATTGCTTCCTCCTACCCATCTCTACCAACAAACAAGCAAAAAACACAAAAAAAGAGGGGGAGAGAAAATACAAATCGAATTAGTATGAGAGGAAAAATTTGCAAAAAATACACGAAAGTGAAGGCCAACTATGCAACATGGCAAGAAAAAAGAAATGTAATAAGCAAGAATAAGATTCATCGAGTAGATAAGGAGTTGCATCATTTTATGCGAACAGAGCATGAGAAGTCGGAGCAGAGAGAAACAAATATTTTAGCTTAAACTATATAGAAGCAGCGGAAGATTGGATGAAGCAGAAAATAGAAAAGGAAAAATTTTCAGTCAGTAGCAGTGCAATTTTGCAGAAACAAATTGGCAAATAAAAGAGAGATTTGATTACTAATTGCATAGAATCTCGATAAAGAAGAGAAGAAACAGCACTATAATGCAGATAACAATCAACCTGAACCTCTGCCTGAGGCTGAAGCTGGTGCTTAGAGGTCCTCGAATCAAGAAGATGGCCGCTTGGATAATGCGTCTGCAATTTACGCGCCACTTGCGACTAGTCCTACTAATAATAACTAACTATCTTGCCCTAAGGTCCTATGGTTCGTGTTCAACTGGGCAATTACCATTTAACCCATGCATTGCTCCGCTTATATAATTAATTAATAATTACACGACCAAACTAAGGATCAGCCCACAAATTAAGCTCTTTCCAATCTCTCCACCTCAGTTGATGCCGTCTGTTGCTGAAACTAAAACCCTAACAAATTGTAATAACAAAGACTCTAATGAAAGGTGGGAGGAAGAATCTGAAGAAGAGAGCAGAGGAGCATAACGTAACGCTTCAAGATGGGCAGAGCATCATGCAAGTTGTTTCTCTTAGAGGTTCCAATCAAATTGAGGTACCAACTCTTCTGGTTTATCATTCAATCATTCGCACTTTCAATTAACTTCAATAAATGAATTGTCTTTCTACCAAGAATATAGCTCTACTGTTACTGGGTTGTTGGCGCTAAGTGTACTGCGGTCACAGTTTTGGCATTGTCTCGAAGATTTTTTTTTTCCTTTTTGTAGTTGAACTTAAGCTCATAAAATTTGCCTCTTTATATCATTTTTGTGCCTTTAATTGACTGGAACTTGGAGGTTTCGGTCACTGGCAGCTTGGCCGTTAATTGTTGTATGCTTATCTTTTGTTCAAGGTAATGGATGGAAAAGGTGAGAAATCGCTGGCATTGTTTCCGGCAAAATTTCAGAAGAGCATGTGGACAAAACGAGGTTTGCTTCAACTTCCAACACTAATGAACTCTTTATCTTATTGCTTACTTGGTTATTTTGTTGGATTGAGTGGCACTTGGATTGAAGTCCATTTATGTAGTTAATCATTCTAGATAGTCAGCAAGTGATCAAATTGTATTCAGTATCTAAATGTGGATTTACCATGTTCAGGGAGTTTTGTTGTTGTTGATGAAAGTGGAAGGGAAAAGGCACTAGAGTCAGGTAGCAAAGTGGCATGCATTGTTTCTCAAGTTCTTTTTTTCGATCAAATACGAATGCTTCAGAAATCTCCTGAATGGTATGTATCCTTCACATCCTAACATCCTAAAAAGAGAAAACAGTCCAAAACTAGTTGCTATTAGATACTTGTACTACGCTTTCCATTTTCCAGTTTAATGAGTCAGTTCTGTTCAGAAAAAGGAAAATAGTTGCTAAAAGTTGCCTTACAATCTAATTGCAGTATGTGTTCAAATTTGTGTTGGAGCTGCTATTTTCATGAATGTGCTTGTATGGATGCATTTATGTTTTGTATCTGAAAATTTGGTTTTCATAGACAGTTATAGTTGTGATTACGGCAAATGTGTTATTGCAAGGGACAACAACAAAACCACAAATTGTATGTAATGATACTTGAGATTTGGCTGTTGCTTTATGGATTTTGTGCTGCATTTTTCAACTGTCAACAAGGATTTTTTTTGACTTTCTATCGTCTCTGCTTGCGCAAAATGAGAGTTTAAGGCTTTGAGCTATTGAATATTGGAAATGAAAATAATAGGTCATTTTTGGCCAGAAATTAGCATGAGCTTGTCAATTGCTAGATACTTTCGCTCTATGATTTTTTTGTTGCTTCTTTCTTGATTTTGCCTTGTACTGATAATAGGCCGGAGATTTTCAAATCCAATGCTTTGGAAGATTCTAATGGAAGTGAGCATAGAAACGCCCCCGAGCAAGAGGAGAATGAGCATGACTCAAGTGATGATGATGGATTCCCACCATTAGAAGCTAATGTTAACAGAATCAAGCCTCCATGGATGCAGTCAGAGTCTAATTCAGAGTCAGATAGTGAAGATTGATAGAAAATACCTGATTTATGGTCTTCTCTGTGACTATTTTCATGTGAAATCACAATGGAACATGAAATTCTAGTGAGAAGGAATGTACTTTTATTCGAAATTGTCCACTTTTGCTAGATGGTCTTTTCATCCCATTCGAGCACGGACTAATTTGGCTCTTGGCAATGGACCAACGGTAACATGACTCATTTCTGGCTAGATTGCTGGTCTTTTACATTATACTATGCTCCTGGTTCTATACTTGTATTTATGAGACTAATAGAGCAAAATAACGAAATTCAAAATAGAAAAATCTACAATGTGAAGTCTTGCCGGATGCTTGCTGCCAACAAACTGCAAATCTGATAAGGATGACTCAAATAAGAAAAGAAACAGCAGGACATGAAGCGTAATGAACACCAAAAATTTACAGTACATGTAGTAAGTATTTTCACCTCTGAAGAGTTGGACAAGCAACATTTAGCAGGAATCTTCGGTAATGACTACGGTGAGACACTTATTTTTTTGGGTCAATGAGGCAAGTGAATATAGGTCATTGGATGGAGAAAAATAAATGTGAGTCATTGAATTTATAAGGAATATAAGAAAGTATACACTCTCCTTTATAGAATTTTAACAAATTAAATAAAAGTAAATAAAATTAAATAATTTTTCAGTTATTTAATTTTATTATCTTTTATTTAATTTTTAGACCTTTTACATAATGATTTGTTTCTATTTATATAATAATTTTTTATCGTTTATTTAATTTCATAACCTTTTACTTAGTTTATTTACCTTTTACAATTTTTTTAAAAAATTAAGTAAAAATAAAAAAATTAAGTAAATATTGAGTTACTTAATTTAAATACATTTTACTTAATTTTGGAAACTTTTACTTAATTTTTTTACTTTTTACAAAATTTTCAAAAATTAAATAAAATTAAAAAAATTAAGTAAAATTTAAGTTACTTAATTTATACTTAATCTGAGTAACTTTTAATTAACTTTTTTTATCTCTTACAAAATTTACTATTTTTACTTAATTTTTGTAAATTTTATAAAAGGGTGCGAATTACTTAATTTTATTTACTTTTATTTAATTTTTATAAATTTTGTAAGAGGTAAAAAAAAGTTAAATAAAAGTTATTCAAATTAATTAAAAAATAATTAAATTAAGTAACTCAAATTTTATTTATTTTTTTTGCTTTTATTTAATTTTTAAAAATTTTATAAAAGATAAAAAATTAAGTAAAATATTGTGAAATTAAGTAAATAGTAAAAAATTATCATGTAAACAGTAAACAATTATTATGTAAAAAGTTTAAAAATTAAATAAAAGACAATAAAATTAAGTAACTAATAAATTTCTTATTTTTATTTATTTTTACTTAATTTTTTAAAATTTATAAAAAAAATGTGTACCTCTTTATATTTTCTATAAATTTAATGACTCACATTATTTTTTTTTTCTATGTAATGATTTATATTCACGATAAAAAAATAAATACCTCATTGTAGTTGCACCCGGAATTTTCTGCTTTTGACCCAAAAAAGGCGGGAAACGTGAGCAGAAAGCACTCGGGTTTGCTCCGTCAATTGTCTCTTAATCAGTGAACGAACCAAGTAGACGCTCGTTTTCACCACTAGATTTGCTGCACTGCCAACTACTTGTAGTTATTTTCCGCCCACGTGGCATCTCACATTTCATGCTTTTTGTGTTTTTTCTGTTTCAGAAAAAAAAAATATATATATATATATGCCTGTGATACTTAAATTCATTTTCAACGCATAAAGTTGCATCTTTCGTTGAAATTGCGCAGCGGATATGGCGATGATTTCCCTGTCGTCACTGAGACGAGGTCGTTTCTCCTTGTTTGCTCCATACCCTTATCATAACCAGGTAACTCAATCCTTCTTCAGTGGAGGCCCTTTTGGTGAGGGTTTAATCCAACAAAACTCACGCCTTTTCCATTACTGACTGGTCACAACAGCTGCCCCTTGCCAGTAGGAGGTCAAGGAAGCTCAATTTTCGCTCAAAGCAATTTTTCCTTTTCGCTCGATACTCACAGGCTCAGGATCTTTTTTCTTCTCGCTTCCAAGGTCACTACTTCTTTTGATGCTTTTTCTTCTCTGCTCATCCACTTACTTCCCCTACTGACTCTGTAGAGTTCATTAGTTATAAATATACATCGTTTTGCCGCTTCGGGTTTGTGAAGATGCCGTCAGTTTATGCAAATTAATGAATTTATCTAAAACAAGCCCAGTGCGTCATATCTTTTATCTAAATGTTCTTCTTGGAGTTCATCAAAATTCATCGGTGTAACAAGCAAAAAGACTCCAATCTTCTCTTGTCTTGTATTGTTCGGGAAGGATTGATTGGATGCGCAGCATATCTTATCCTGTCCAACTTTACAAAATCTGAATTCTTTTTGTGAAAGCTTTTTGAGGAAATATATCAATTGAGTTATAGGCTTTTGGGCAGCTCTCTCTTTGTCTTTGCTTGTAACTGTACATTCTCTTGATATGATGCTACAAAGTTTCATGATGAAGCTTACTTATTCTGTTATACTTCCAGACAGGATTGAAAATTTGCCCAAACTGGTGGAAGATATTGTCCAGACATCTATAAATACAGGTCCTCGAGGAGCCCTTCGATTTGCTCAAGGTATTCAAGC
>CAODLS011952306.1:0-14164 GCA_948243855.1 Flueggea neowawraea
CTTACCGAACTATGACTCACACTTGGATATAGAGATAAGGGTTGAGATCCAAAATAATGGCTCTCAAAGAACACAAAAACAGCAGAAAACTCAATTATGAAAACTCAAACTATACAAGTATTAACAACAAACAAACAGTGAAAGAAATCACACATTGCTCACAGTAAGAATCTTCAATTGAATGCTTTCCACTACCCGCCGAAATACTCTATCTGAAGAAGGACTTTGTTGAGAAAAAAACTGCTTCATTCCTCTCTTTCCAAATCCAGTACACTGCAGTAGCTAATAACAATCTCCTCGTGCTATGCAACAAGCTTTTTCCTTTGGTTATGCGAGAAAACCAGCTGATTTCACGTCTCCAAAGCAAAGGCCCTCAATTAATTCTGTAAAAACTTAGGAGCGCATCCAAATAGCAGAACAAAAAACACAAGAAAAGAATAGATGATCAATAGTTTCAGCATCATTATTACAGAGAATGCAAATGGAATTAGGCATCATTCCCCATTGAACTAGCCGACTCTTAGTAGCCAATCTGTTATGTAATGCAAGCCAAGAATGAAGCTATATTTTGGGATATGATTCTTTCCCCAAACTAACTGATACCATGGAATAGAGGGGGCTTTAGGTCGAAGCTCATTCCAGAGGCTTTTTACAGTGTAAGCGCCAGTGGAAGAATACTTCCAGCAAATTTCATCAAATTTTATTATATCTACGTTTTAAATTTAAAACCTTTAATTAAAATTAAAAAAAATTGTTTTATGAAATAGAATCTATGTAAGATTATGGTCGCATCTTACAAGTTTTATTATTGTAATCGTGCATAAGTGTAATGTTGAAATGAGGAACATTTCTTATATGAACGGCAAATAAATACAAAAGGGGTGGGTTTTGTTTATGGAAATTGGTTTCGGTTCCACTTTTTAATTTTAGGAAGTTTCGGAACTTTGTCTAGTCCAAGACGAGTATGTTTTTTCTCTTGAAACAGCTGGACGAGTATGTTTTCTTCATCCATTTATTATTTTCAATATATGTAATTATGAGGCTTCGCCTTGATGTAATTTTGGTTCGCTGCTAAATTAAATAAGAAATTGATATATATTTAAATGGGTCATCAAAGACTATTTTGTTTTTTTAACAAAACATTGGAATCGAATCGGATGATCTAATAATTAAGTATTGGAATTTAGTTCTTCCCTCATCCATAAGCATGGAAATGGAAGACATTTAGAAAGAGGGCTATCAATTATGGGAGCTCGGTGCTCAATTAGGTTTGCTCAATGATAATGGAAAGGAAGAGGCCATACAAACTTTGAAACAAAATATCATGAGCAATTTAACACTCTCTTTATGATATTTTTCTTGGTGAAACAGGATGTTAATCATCAGGGGGGTTTTTCTTCTCATAAGCTGGACCAACGAATTTCTTTCGTATTTCTAGGTTGATTTTCTCGGAGATTCGGCTCATTGTTGTTCATTTTAGTATCGATGAATTGAACTTGTATCGAGGTTTTCCTCGGAACAAATGTTTTGCTTCTAGCTGAATAATATACCATGCACAACGATTTATTAAAAATAACATTCTTCTTTTTTTTTTGACGGAAAACACTTAAATTTTCATTAACCAGCTTCCTGGCAAAGCCACGAAGCAATAGGTTCAGGGATATTACATAACCAAGATCTCTAGCAACTTACTCCATGGTATAATCTAGCAATACAATCAGCAACTCTATTTCCCTCTCTAGGGATCCAACGAAATTCACAACTAGAAAACTGGGAGATACATTCAGATATATCAGCACATATACCTCTAATATCCCACCTTCTCTCATGCTCCTCCAAGCTGAGTTGATTAACTACAATTTGGTTATCTGTTTCCAACACAATTGAGCTCCAATTGTTCCTCATAGCCAGCATCATTCCCTGTTCAATTGCATCAGCCTCCCCTACAAGTACATTATCTACTCTCTTTTTTACGGTGCACAAATCCAAAATTCTTCCATGTGATCTCTTGCTACTGCTGCTAGGACTGTCTCTTCCGTATCTGGGTTATGGGATGCATCACAATTAATCTTTATCACTCCCCATACTGGCTTGACCCATCCCAATGTCACCCTTCTTTCTTCCATAACATGTCCTCTACTATGACGGTCCTCTTCCCTTGTAATGTCCTCTACTTCCTGCAGGTAGTGGTTAATCCTCTCAAGAATCATCATTGGGTTCGGTTGACAACCTCTAAATATAGCCTCATTCCTAGCCTTCCACAGAAACCAGCAAACTACTGCCACTTGTTCCATCATCTTGTCACCCTTTCCCATTAAACCCGTCACACAAGTCCACCATTCTAGAAAATCATTGCATCAACCCGCAAAGATAGACGACTTCCCAGCCACACCGGTCTTGTATGTGGGCAATCTAACAGTAAGTGTTTAATGGTTTCCATCTCAACCTTACATATAGGACACACATAGTCTCTTGAGGCCCCCCCTTTTGTACAGATTTTGCATTGTAGGTAATGCGTCTCTTAACACCCTCCAAACAAAGTGCTTCACCTTAGGTGTAATCTTAAGATGCCAAAGCTGTTTCCACATTGCTCCTGTTGCATTTCCAGCAGCAACTCTATGTGCCCCTGTTCTTTGACTTTCAAGTTCCTGCTTTAACATTTGATAACAAGTTTTGACAGTAAAGGAACCATTCATGCTATAATGCCCAAATCAGTTCATCTTCCCTAGTTCTTGAGATATGGATTTTCTCCAGTTCCATCACCTCCCCTGTGGAAAATCTCTCCTGAAGTTTTGCGAGATCCCATCGTCGGCAATCACTCGCCAGCAAGTCAGCTACAGAAATGACGTGATCACCTCTTTTCTTTGGCGTGAACAACATGAACCTTGGCAATGTCGGCACCCATGGTGTATTCCAAACCGAAATGCTCCTCCCATTACCCACATTCCATCTAATCCCTTTTAACAAGCTTCCTTTCCCCATAATATGCTCTTCCATATCCAACTTCCCTCCTGTTTGAATTGGCAGCCTCAAAAGTTCCCAGAGTGAAAATATTGTCCACGCAAAACTTGAACCCACAAAGCCTCTGGTTGTTGCATTGCTCTCCACGCCAACTTTGCTAAAAGAGCTTGATTAAACAAAGCCATTTCTCTCAATCCCATTCCACCTTTATCCTTCGCCATTGTATGTTTGTTCCAGCCAACCCAGTGAATCTTCCTCTGTGCAATTTCAGCTCCCCACCAAAATTTCCTTATAACTTCTTCAATTTTTCGAGTTACATCAAGTGGAAAACGAAACACAGTCAAGGAATATGTTGGTATGGCCTGAAGCACTGCTTTAACCAAAACTTCCTTCCCAGCTGCTGATAAGAGTTTCTCCTTCCAGCCCATCGCTTTGGCTCTCACCCTGTCCACTATAAACTTCAAAATCTGGTTTTAGACTTACCCCACATCTGAGGGAGTCCCAAATAGATGTCCCCACCATTCGACTCTTTACATCCAAAATAGTCCAAGATTACACTCTTTAAATCCGCCGACACACTTGGTGAAAGCATTATACTGGACTTGTTGAAATTAATGGAAAGTCCAGACATCTGTGAGAATATATCAAAAATCTCCTTCCATTGCTGTGCTTCTCCAAAATCAGCTTTAGAAAATACAAAAGTATCGTCAGCAAACAACAAATGTGAAATGACACCTCCTATTTATTCTGAATCCGTCAACTCTTCCTTGCAACCTCTGATATTCTATGAATCTGGACAGAGCCTCTGAAACAAAAAGGAAGAGGTAAGGAGATAATGGGTCTCCCTGCCTCAAACCTCTCGTTGGTTTGAAAGGTTTAAGAGGTTGACCATTAAATAACACACTATATCGCACAGAGGAAATGCATTGATAAATCCAGATGCACCACCTTTGACTAAACCCAATTTTATGAAGGACACTAAGCAAAAAATCCCACTCCACACAATCATAGGCTTTATATAAATCTAGCTTTAAAGCCATATAACCCACCCTCCCTCGTTTTTTCTTACGCATATTGAAGAGGCACTCATGAGCAATGACAATGTTATCCTGAATAAGTCTACCAGGTACAAAAGCATTTTGGTAGGGAGAAATCAAAGTATCTAGGTACGGTTTAATTCTAAGTACCAAAATCTTGGAAATGATTTTGTAAATCACATTGCACAGTGAAATAGGACGGAAATTTGTAATGGACTCAGGATGTAGTACCTTAGGAATAAGAACGATATTAGTTATATTCAGCTCGCTCAAAAGATATCCCGTCTCAAAAAAATTTTGGACCGCCGTAGTCACATCTTGTCAGATGGTTGGCCAATTTTCTTGGAAAAAACTAGCCGAAAATCCGTCAGGCCCTGGTGCCTTGTTAGAATCAAGACTGAAGCAGGCTTCCCTTTTCTGTTCCTCCATTACTGGCCTCGTTAGTATATTGTTCAGTTCATCATTCACCAGATTAGGGACTGCCTATAAAATTTCATCATAATTACCTAGAGGGGAACGTTGGGTGGAATACAAATCCGTAAAAAAATTAAGAACATGATTCTTAAGATCCACAGATGTAGTAACCCTTCCACCGTTGCTAGCCTTGAGACCCCTAATTTGGTTGTCTTCGTCTACTCACAGTTGAGGCATGGAAGAACCTTGTATTGGAGTCTCCTTGTTTGAGCCATTGCACTCTTGATTTCTGCGCCCAATACACTTCCTCATCTTTATAAGCTTGATTAAGCTGCTTCAAAATCAACCTTGCTCTTTGCTTGTTCTCTATGGATGGATGTAATTGTTGTACCCTTACTAACTCATCACTGAGATCCTCAATCCTCTTTCGGCTATTCGTGCAACTAGTTCTTCCCCATCTACGCAAAGCTCCCAAGCACCTTTTCATTTTTGTTGCAACTCTGAATTGAGCAGATCCTCTGGCTTCCTTGCCCCATTCCTCTCGAACTACATCATTATACCCCTCTTTGTTCTCCCACCTCTTATCATAACGATTTAGCTTCTTCACCCTTACTTATTGCTTATCCAACCATATATAGATTGGTCTATGATCTGATCCAACTAGCTCTCCGTGTTCTAACACCGCATTAGGGTATTGAATACACCATTCTGAGGTTGCAAGAGCTCGGTCAAGCCTCTCTTTGGTGTTGGCTTCCCCTTCCCTTCCATTGTCCCAGGTATAGATTTCCCCAACAAACCCAAGATCTAACAGTCCACATTCTTGGATCCAATCTCTAAACCTTTCCATCTGTCCTCTATTAGCTGGATGACTACTAATCTTCTCCTCTTCCCATAAGTATGCATTAAAATCACCTATATATAACCATGGCCAAGTCCTTCCCTGCCTAAAAGCATACAGATTCTCCCATACACCTGGTCGATCCTCTTCTTTTGGTGCACCATAAATAAAAGATAAATCCCACACTGTCTGACACTCTCTAACTGAAGCATGGATATAGTTCGTATTCAAAGATAATACAGTAAGATCACAGTCCTCCCTCCACCAAAGTGCCAGTCCACCTCTAGTACCCTGTGGTTCCACATAACATCTTCTCTGAAACTGCATTGACCTCCTAAGTACCTCCATAGCCTCCTCAGATTTTCTGGTTTCCATGAGGAAGACTATCGTCAGTTGCTTACCCCGAATCAACTCTCGGAGTTTATGGACTGTCAAGAGGCAACCGATCCCTTGACAGTTCCAGCTTAGGACCATCATGGCGACTGGGGAGGCATTTGGGCTGCCTCCCTCGCCCCTTCATTCTGTGATTCATAATAATTCTCCCCAGAACCTTCTTGCAAACTGCCGGATTGACATCTTGCTGTACCATCCTTTCTAAACTCCCCGTAGCCTTTCTTCCTCTTGCTAATCTTTTTAGAGAAATGAACTTCCTCGATGATCCATTCGAACTTCGTTTCCCAACAAAATATTCCTGAACAGTACCCATTTGAAAGCTTAAATTTGGTTCTAATTCTTCTGCCCATGAACATGGTTGGGCCTCCTCCCCAACTTCTTCCTGGGTAACCTTCATCCCAGACAAGCTTTGGGTTAACCTTTCCCCCACTCGGCCCGCATGCTGCACTTCAACAGATTGGGCCCTTCTCTTTTTCTGGACCCGTTCCTCTTTCAACTTCTTTGGATTCGCGAAATAAACTCTTTGAATTGGATTTGTAAAGTGTGGTGGAAATACTGTTGCCTTTTGAATTTTTGGAACAGAACCCTGTTCACCCTGTGAAGTTGGGACTGTAATTGCTTCTACCTCCAAGTTGCTCTGCCTATCCACCACATTTACTGTACTCCTAGGCTTGTGGCTTACCCATCTGCCTTCTCCCACATTTGCGTTTTCTCGAATCTCTGCTGGCAGTCTCTTTCCAAATGACCAATTAACCCACAGAAGTAGCAAAAATCCGGGAGCCTCTCATATGTCACTCCCAACCTGTCAATCCCATCTTCATCATTCTTTGCACAGAGCCAAAGCTTAATGGTTTTGTGATATCCAGGAGCACCTGAATCCTCATGGTTGCACATCTATGACCCAGCAAACGCCTCTCATCTAGTTCTGGGGTGGAGCCAAATAACAAACCCAAAGTCATTGCATTCTGAGGATTAATTTGGTCTGGAGGTAGATTGTGTATGTGAATCCAACACCTTGTAGTGTCAAAATTTACTTCTCTGAGTTGGATGTTGTCAGGCCATTCCTTCAAAATTAGCCAGCTGGAATTAATAAGCCATGGAGGCCCTTGTAACACCTTAAACCTGTCAAAAGGATGTTGGAAGATGAACTCAAATGTGTTAGGTCCCAGACATGAAACATTAAAATCCCTCCGGAGCCTCCACGCCTTCTCCATGACTGTCTTGACAACGTTAGCATTATAATTCCTTCCTGAAACAATTTTACCCACAAGAGACACCTCTTGTTCAACTGGCTTCTTTGATGACTTCTTGAGTTCTACCACTTGCTCTCCCTGATTCGAAAACATTCTTCTTGAAGTAGAATTTTTGAACTCTCATATATATATATGCGAAAACAAGTGCAAATAGACAAAAATATATTCGCTCTCATGAAAGGGCCATTATCAGATTCGGGAAACCTAGAATAACATATTATTGGTTTATTAGGCTCATTTTTAATATTTTAACAGAAAATTTAAAATTACTTACGACATACCATTAATTTTATAAATTATATTTTTTCAAAATTTTTAAAAATTTATTTATAATTTATTTAAAATCTATTCATTTTTTAGTTTTGATTAAAACTTATTTATATGTTGTTACTTGTTTATCTGTTGTTTCTTGTTTAAAAATATTTTATTATTTTTCTTGTTTAAAATTTATTTAAAATATATTCATTTTTCGGACTTGTTTATATATTGTTTAAATATTATCTTATTTTAAACTTGAATATTATTTATATATTATTGATATTTTGTTTATATGTTGTTTATATATTAAAAACAATAGCTAAACAAGATATCAATAACATATAAATAATATATAAATAACAAATCAACAACATATAAATGACAAGTTTATTTATATATTGATTTCAATATGTAAATAATATAAACGATAAATCAACAATATATAAAAATTTAAATTTATTTATTTATTATTTTGAACATATAAAACACATATAAATAATATATAAATAAGATATCAATAATATATAACAACAGTCAAATAATATATAAAAAATAAACAACAATATACCATGTCCATAAGGAATAACATGTCCGTAAATTTAAAAAGTGAAGCTCATACAAATAAAATGTTATGGCAATAGCTGTAATAAATATAAACTATCGTCTTAAAAAAATATTACAAAATTTGTGGATCAATTTTGTAATTATTACTTTGTGAAATATATGTGCGTGTGTGAGAAAGAGAGAGAGAGAGCGCTTGGTATCAGCTGCTCAAAGAAAGCCCGGTTCAAGTTTGGCCCAATTTCATCAAGCTTGTCTGGGCTCAATCTTGAAGACGACAAGTTTGGAGATATTAATGTTATACCCTTAAGATATTTCTAATATTTACAATATCTATCGACGTGTCGAATCCCAATTGGACTATGTAGTCCACGCACCAAACACCGGGCTAGAGCATCAAAACCGGGGGGTTAGAACCCCCGGTTGTCTGCCAACAAGTCCAACCTGTCACATTAGGAAAGGTTGGACTATGCCCAGCGGTTGGAGTTGTACAACCGTTGGGCACAATTTTTTTTTATTTTTTTATTTTTTGTTCTTTTCCTTTTACTTCTTTTTTCATTTATGTTATTTTCTTTTCCTTTTCTTTTTTATTCTTTTTTTTCTTTGTTTTCAATAATTCAATCTTTTTCTTTTATATATTTTTAAAATATCATTTTAATTTAAATAATAATTCATACAAAATATTTATGTTTAATATTTATATGTTATTAAAAATATCAAAATATATTTTTGGTTGAAAGAATAAGTGGAATAATTCACACAAAATATTTTTATGACAAATAAATATTTTTTCAAATAAATTAATTTTTAATTTTTGAGTTAAATTATATTTTAAATATTTATTAAATCAACCATTAAATTTTATTTTACTAAAATTATTATTTTTAAATATTTAATTAAATAATATATAAAAATAAATAATATACACTATAATTTCTAAAATAATATTTTTAATTCAAATATTAACTCACAAAATATTTATGTCAAATAAATATTTTTTTACTATAATTTAAGATGTTATAAATAAATGAAATAATGAGTGAAATGATTGTAGGTTCCAGTGAAAGATTAGTACATTAGGGAGAAATGATTTGTTGAGTGAGAAGTTAGTGGATTGTTGATGTGGCATATTCATCAACCCCAAAATGAGTTAGTGCATTAGAGATGTCCTTATAACTACTTACGGTCACTCAACTTTCTGACTCATTACAGAAAACTCACTAAAGTCAATTTTTTTCAGGCAGGTCACTCAACAACGAGAAATTGTGCACTCAAGGTAACTGTCATCGAGTCAGTACCAAATGTCTGACCATCGGAACACGTCTGATACCACGTCATGCCACATGAAAAATGTGGCATTTTGTTCATGCTACTTGACCGGAAGAGTGCCACATCAGCCTAAAACGAAGTCGTTCAGTAATTTTTTTTAAAAAAAGTAAAAACCGCAATTCAAAAACATCAATAAAGCCAATGATGATTCAAGAGTGAAATGTTTCTAGGACAAAAAAAAATCTAGAACACGAATCATTTAAACATTCAGTTTCAAACTCAACCTAAAAACCTAGAACACAAATCAATAAAAAGCAACATGTCTCGATCCACATTATCATTACCACTCATCCATGCAACATCGATAAAATGCAGTCACCACCACCATAACCATAATCAAAATTATCAATACCACCCACCACAAAATTGATTGACCAAATAAAAAAATCCAGAAATTGCAACTCTCTTTCAACTCATCACCATCCATCTCTCTGTTTGTCTCCAACCATCAACCACAATCCCCTTCCTCATCTCTATTTCTGCCTTCACTGAAACCAGTATCAAACCCTAAAAGAATTTGAAATGCCAAAACTCCTTCCTCTTCCTCTCTAAAATTTCCACCATTCAGTTCAAAAAAAAAGTTTCCTATGAACAACAAATTTGTACAAAAATTAAATTTAAACATTAATACAGAAATTGAACTTAAACTTTGGATAATTTGTACAAAAATTAAACAGTTAAACAAACTCAAAAATTAAAAATTAATTAATTCACCTAGAAAACCCATTGATTCTTTAAAAAAATATATCTGAAATGAAATCTAATGGCCAATTCCTGATTTACTTAGATTTTCCAGCATCTGCTTCCTGAAACTCGCACTTTCAAACAACCCTGCATGTGGGAGGGTATACAAGGTTACAGTAGGACAGACAAGAGGGTTCGAAGCTGTTAGGGTTCGCCGAGAAGGTTCAGGAGTGTTTGAAGTGGGGTTGGCTTGAGGATATATAGGGGTATTTATAGAACCCTCCCGTTGTTGTACGACGATATAAGGTTGGAGCAAGAATCCCGGAGCGCGAAGTAGTGAACTCCTAGGTAGAGGGGGATTTAATGCCTCTAGTTTGAATTTTTGAAGATAGTTGGCAATCAATTGAACAGTCTTCTAATTCGGTTCCATTGGAAATTTCAGATATTCTTGTAGCCAAAATAGATAGTCTTTCCTCTCAAAGGCAACCGGGGCCATATGGCCTCTAAACTAGGAACTGTCCACGTCCGAGGTTAATATAACCATCACACATACGGGAGGCAATTGTTTACTGTATAATTCTGGCCCGGGCCTAAATGGGCATGGTCGAATTGTACAGCAGACCGAGGGTTCGAGAAACAAGCCCAAAGACCCAGTTCAACAAAGGACAACTAGGCAAATAAAGGAAGGGGACACTCGGTTTCTTGGTGAACGAATGAACCAATGAAAGGAAAGAGTATCTAGCTGCCACAATGCCAGGGAACTGAAATGGGGCATTAATCTCTACAAATCAGGGCAAAAGGAAATGGAGACCAAATCCCGAAGTGAGAGGCACGAGAAAGGCAAATCATGAAGAAGGAAGGAGTACCAAGGAAAGAAGTAACTCCAGAAGGCAAGTTGACATGATTGTTCAATCAGAAAGAAAAACAAAATCAAGGAAAGTCAAGAGGAATGTGTATCAAGAAGATTGAGAGATCAACGATATCAAATCAAGGCTAAAGCTCATGGAGGAGCGGGCTAGGGAGCGCTATATATACATCGTGAGAACATCCAAGAAAAGGCCTTGAATCAATGAATTTTATTGTTGTCCTCTGTTCCCGTACTCTATTTTTAGTATTACTAGCACCATTAGCTTCATTTTCCAAGTGTCCCCAATACTCACTTCAATTACAAATCATTTTATTTCAATTGTTTGACATTGTTGATCTTGTTACTGTGTCTTAAGAATACAAGAGGCCTATAGTTAATGATTTTTCTCTTTGATCATCACAAATAGTCTTGCTTCTAAAGTTAGAATTTTTGAGCGCGATCCCAATCATTTCTCAATCTCGAATCTTCGGTTTAGGAGAACCTCAAAAACTCATTGGCACGTTCAAATAGTGGTATTGTCCTCTTTTGATTTCCCTAAGGAAAAATAATGGAACAATCTTTTGGCACGCAGCGTGGGACGTCAAAAACAATGCCAAAAACATGTGGAGGAAAAGAAATTGTCGCTTCCAGTCTGGGAAATGAAAATGAAGAGGCCATTGTAGCAGCAATGGTCATAGAGGAACATTTCCAGATAGAAGAACAAGATAACTATGAGGAAATGCTTTCCATCCCGATGAGGCAAGCTCCACCAGCCGCCACATCGGCGGACCCAGTGTTTCAACAAATGTTACAAGTTTTGCACGAGGTTACCCGACAGTTAGAAACCACCAACCAGACATTGGAAACCAACAGACAGGATTTGGCAACTTTGAACCAACAGGCCACCAATGCACATCAGGTCACCGTGGATATGTTGGTCAAAAATTAGGAACAATTACTGGAAAAAAATACAGTCAAGAGGAGGTGTTTCTCCATTTGTTCCCATGGAAAACACCAACAAAACACTCAGGGGCATTCTCTGAATGCATCAGTGCAAGAACTTGATCAGCGTCTTGGGAAGCACGCCATGGATAAATATCAACCTCATCATAAAAGAGTGGAAAACCTAAGGAAGGGCACCTTGAAGGCCCCAGGAGGGTCTTATGTTCAACCACTGTTGATCCCGGAGGTTGGCAAAAAGCTGGGAACTAAGATCCACCAGCCTCAAAACTGGAGGGAATAACCCAAAACATCGAGTGGCGTTGGCCGCCAGGGGAATGGTAGAAATACAATTCATATTCAAAGCTACACGGGCCCCCAAGTGCAACCAACAGTATACAGACCTAACAAATTCGCTATGGGCTCAGGGGACATATATGGGGAAATAGTCCACTCGTATGCCCCAAGGGGGTACACACCCCAACAACCGACCCCACAAGCCCAGCCGATGGATCAGAAGGATATAAACTACCTGAGAGAGCTCGTAGAGGAAATTATCGGGCCGAAGTACAAACATATTCCCATGCCAGAATTCCAAAAACCATATCTTGAACATGTTGTCCGCGAGGCTCTTCCCAAGGAAGTGAGAGTATCAGACTTTACACTTTTCTCGGGGGAGGGAGGACAGTCTACCATCGAGCATATAGCCTAGTTCACTACTCAGTACAAGGAATTTTCTAGCTTCGAGAATTTCTCAAACATCTTGCTGAGACTGTTCCCTAATTCTTTAACAGATGCAACATTCACGTGGTATGCTTACTTACCTCGTAACTTTGCTTTCTCATGGCAGGACATGCAACGACTGTTTCATAGCAGTTCTTCCGGACTGAGAGGAGATTTGAGTAGCAAAACTATCCCGGGTAACTCAAAGAGCTGGAGAAAAGGTCGACGACTACATTGCACATTTCAAAGCAATGAGACGAAGGTGCGAGTTAAGAATCTCGGAGGTCAAGTATGTGAAGATGGCACAAAGAGGTTTGGAACTGGAGCTGAGAAAGATATTTCAGGGGATGGAGTTCCGAGACTTTTATGAAATGGCCGCTAAAGTGGTCGAATATAAGGAGTTGCTCAGAGCAGAGAGCACAAAGAAGAAACAGGCAATGGTTACATATTTCAGAGAAGTCCATAGTGTCGAGGCCGAAGAAGTCTACGTGGCTAACATGGCCACCACCGGTTGTTTTAGGTGTCCTAATCTGGTGAAAGCAGCAGGTCCCGTTGCAAACCCTGAAGCCAAAAATAGAAGACCTAATTATCAGCAGTATACATTTGATGTAGGTAAGACCTTGAAAATTTTTGATTTTATTTTGGCTAAAAAAATTATTTCATTGCCTGCAGACCACAAAATTCCGTCAAAAGAAGAACTCAGGGGCAAGGATTACTGTAAGTATCATGATTCCTGGTCACATACTACTAACGCTTGTTGGGCTTTTAAGAAAGTGATTCAGGATCGAATCAATAAGGGGGTCCTGAAGTTTCTAGAAGAGGCCATGTTGATTGATGAAGAACCTTTCCCAGCGGTCGCTACGGTGAACGTCGCCAGTGTTGACTTAAGGGATTGGTTGGACAATCGCAAAAAGAAGGAATGTTGTCCTAAAGAAAAAGGGTAAAACGTATGGCGAAGGAAAGAAAAATAGGCTGAGGAAGGAAAAGAGGGTGACCACCTGGAGTACCAAAAAACATTAGGGAAAGATAAGCCTTCACCAGAAAGGGTCAAGGTGCCAACCGGAGATAAGGCCAAGAAAAACTTGAAGTTTGTGCTCACCCGAGTACCAAAGGAACCAAGTCATTGGTACATAGCTAAGTCCAAAACTGCCCCTAAGGAGAAACTCACAAGAACCCAGAAAATGAGGTTACAGCGGAATAGGATGATTAAAAGATTAGCACAGGAAAAATCGGATGAGGAAAGTTTCAGGGGAGGAGCCAAGGAATCTGAGAAGGAAGTAACAGTGGTCACTCAGGAAAATCCAAATTTAGAAGGAAGTCTACTGAAGATGAAGATACTGAGTCCGTAGATAGAAATGAAAGATGAGGTACCTTTATGTTTCCTTCTAGCAAAATAAATGCATTTAATGTGGGCGAAATACCGGTAGTGTATTCTGTCATGGCTTCTTTGGTCTTACCTGGTGCGTTAGAAGTGTGAATTATACCGGAGAACAGGCATCAGAGGAGGAGCTAAAAGAAATGCCAAATGTACCAACCCAAGAAGGAGCAGTAGATGAAAAGGAAATGCCTCTCATACGAAAAGACGTTGAAGAACCCCAGCTGGTCTTCGACAAGCCTAGACTGTAACACCCATACCTATATAACATATATTTACATAACTCTGTAACATATAACAGCATTTACATATATAACAACGATATTACAGCAAGTACAAGTTACCAACACAAATATGACTGAACTATCAAAATTCGTCAAACTGTAATATACAACATATAGTATAAGTCAAGTCAAGCAAACTTGATACAAAACTTGATGAGATGTTAGGATCTCATCCTCTAACACCCTATATGCACATGTGTGATGGAGAGAGAGAGTGATCGCGGCATCCCGACCTCTGTTGCGCTGGTGTATCTACAAGCCCGCAAAT
>CAODLS011952345.1:0-18575 GCA_948243855.1 Flueggea neowawraea
TCATCGCTCACTATCTTAATGAAAAACAAAAGAAAAAGACACATGGAGTCTCAATTCCTAGTCACATAGTGATCAATCATGATTATGAAAATGTTGATCGCAATCTCTTCAATGACTATTTTGCACCATATCCTCGGTACAATGATACGATGTTTCGTAGGATTTCGAATGGGTAAGTGTCACGACTGGTTTTCAGACCATGACCGACGTACGAGGTGAATCGTCTATGGGAGCCCGGCCCATCTCGCACAAGCCTTAGAGATTCAGAAAATCTACCCATTCATTTATTTATTAAAGATATGAAAATAATGTATACCAATATATCAAAATATATCATATGTGAAATCATATACAAAGTATGTAATTGCCAATCAAGTACCAACAGACAAAATGCGTAAACCCCGTAACCCAACAACATCCCGGTGCAGAGCTCTAAAACGAAAGAAGTAGCATGGCCAAAAGGGTGCCACTAAACAAAAATATCGGTGTCTCACTAGGCGGAGATGCCAAAAGGTTGCCGAGTCGAAGTCAACCTGTAAATAGAAACATGACAACACATAGAAGTAAAGGGGGTCAAAACCCAATTAGGGACAATACTCCAGAATACCTCATGCGTATCTCACAAAGACTAGTTTGAAAACCATTTTAAAACTACCACATGCAAGTATAAGAAAAGTGTATATATAAGTATACACAATACATACATAGTACAGTTTTAGGAACACGTTTCAAAAACTTTTACACCCAAAGCAACACACATTCACATTGGCAAAATGATACTACTAGTATCATATTCGAAAATATAGTATATGTAATATGGGACCAATAACATACGTGGTGTGGTCTGCACCATTCTACCACCATATAATGATTATGGACTCTACCACTAATCCGATAACAAATCATGTGCCGCGCCGAAGTAACATGGCTATCGTCAATCCTGATAGCTGAGTCATATCATGCATTGGTATACCAAAGGCTACATACCCTATAGTGAAGACGTCCCATAATCCAAATCCATAATTTATCCAAAACTGAGCATGCATCTTTGAGTCAAAAAAAGACGGAAAACACATATATATAAATATATACGTAAACTTTCAAAAACAAAGAGGTGAATACTTATTCACATAATCAAATTATTTAATTAACCAATTTTTAAATTAGTCAGGCTTCAAATATGTGTTAAACATATATATATATATATATATATATATATATATATATATATATATAGATATATATATATATATATTTGATATGTTTAACACATATTTGAAGCCTAACTAATTTAAAAATTATATAGTTTCGAGACACAACCTATGCATTTTGTCTGAAGCTACCATCCACTCACCTAGATGTCCAAAGCTCTAGAACCCGGTACCACTGACAGGAACACGAAGTTGGAACAAAATATCAAGAACAAAAACATATCAAAAACAAAGTAAGCGAAACACTAGGACTGTAGCTGTACCGTAATGTGTACACATTCAAATATAGACTCAAACACTCAAGCGAACGCCGAAAATCTATTTCGGTGAAAGATCTAACACTCTCGTCCCAAAGATCAAAATCTACGCAAAATTAGGATTTGGCCCCCGAACTTTGTAAAATTATGATCTAGTCCTCAGGACCTCGTAAAATTACAACTAATGCGTAAAACTCCAGAAATTAATAATTAATCCCCGAAATTTTAGAATTTAATAATAAATCCTCTAAATAACTTAAATTATAAATAAAACCTTTAATTTATCAAAATTTCAAAATTATCCACATCTTTTTCCAAAATTACAAATCTAGAACCTATTTTTCCAAAATTGCAAATTTGATCATCCATGTAAAATATCAGTCCTAGCCCCTCAATTATTTCAAAAAAAATCTGTAATCTACAACGAAGTCCCCACAACAAAAAATTATTTTCAAAAATACCACAAAACTCGATTCAAGAGGGACCCAATATTTTCAATAATTCCAATCCACTCAAAATCATCCCAGGATTCCAAATCTAACCTTGGTTTTCATCAATTCATCCTAAAACCATCCATTTTTCTAATTGATTTTTTGGACTAAAATAAACCCATAAATAATAATCATCAATTTCTCATCAGTCAAGCCAAATTCATGTTCTCCCATGCTCCTCATACTTATATCTATCAAAAACAACTCCAAATCAAGCCACAAATCCACACAAAACCTAATCCTAGCTCCATTTATATACATTTTCATTCAACCAAAAATTCAAGTAGAAAAATGCATGAAATAGAGCCAAAAATAAAAAAAAATTGATGAACTTACCTCAAATTCGAAGGTGCAATGATCTGAGGGCAAGAGAGAGTGATTTCAGGCCAGAATTTGCTGAAAAATGTGAAGAAAAAAGAAGAAAGGAGCAAAGTCATGTTTGATATAAAGAAAAAGTCCCCAGGTGAAACGACATCGTTTTGGTGCTGGGGAGGATGAGCACAATGAAACGGCGTCGTTTCACTTATGTTTCAGTTGCCACGAACACGAACGACAGGCGGAAGGCGCTGACGACAGCCCGCAATGACACGTCGTTCAGTTCCATCGTGTGAATGCACATGCATTTAGTGCCTCAGACGACGCGTCGTTTGACTACTGATCAGATGCACACACACGAACGACGACACACCTACTCAAATGACAGCGACCCCAACGATAAACAACATGCATTCTGAAGGCTAAAACCAAATGATTGGTCGCTCGGTCCAATAATTCCAAATTTTATTTTTCAATTTCCAACCATTTTTCACTTAATAATTGACTTCTAAATCACTCCTAACCCTCATTAATCACCCAAAAATCATCTTAAACATAAAATTATCCCTCTAATCACCAAATATAAAATTCAAATTTTTACCCAAATTTATTTAAATAATTATCAAAAAAATATGGAGTATTACAATAAGAATTTATTTCTTCGTATTTTTAATGTTGTTTATAATTACGACAACTATTTTGTCTAAAAAGGGATGCATATGGCAAATTCAGGTTGTCGGGTTTGCAAAAAACAATAGCTGTATTTTCGAATGTTGGCATATGGTTTACCTACAGATGCTACCGATAAGTATATTAAAACAAGAGAATCTCAAGCTGTGGAAAGTTTGAATAGATTTTGACTTGCCATTGTTAAGGTGTTTGGAGAGCAATATCTTCAATCACCTAATGCTAACGATGTTGCTAGATTACTCGAGATTGGTTAGCGTCGTGGTTTTCTAGGTATGTTGGATAATTCATTTAAATAAATTTGGGTAAAAATTTGAATTTTTATTTTGGTGATTACAGAGTTAATTTTATGTTTAAGATGATTTTTGGGTGATTAATGAAGGTTAGGAGTGATTTGGAAATTATTAAGTGAAAAATTGTTAGAAATTGAAAAAATAAAATCTGGAAAGGAGACCGAACGACCGATCATCTGGCATAGGTCACTGGACGACGTGTTGTTTGTTGCTGGAAATTCCTATCGTTCGTGCGTGTGCTATTGTCGTCCATTCGCGTGCCTCAAATTGTCGTCCAACGACGCGTCGTTTGCATCGAACGCACACGCGTTCACGAGATGGAACCAGAAGGCGTGTCGTCATACCTTATCGTCCACGCCTTCCGCCTATCGTCCGCGTGTGTGGCAGTGGACGCTTGAGTGAAACGACGTCGTTTCTCCTGGGTTCCTTTCTCTTTAAATCAACCCGACTCCTCTCCTCTTTGCTTCATTTTCTCTTATTTCTTCACTCAAATCCGATCGAAAATCATCTCCTCTTGCTCTCAGATCATTACTCCTTTGAATTTGAGGTAAGTTCATCGTTTATTTTTTATTTTTGGCTCCATTTTATGCATATTTTTGCTTGAATTCTTGGTTGAACAAAAATGGGTATAAATAGAGCTAGAGTTCGGTTTTATGTAAATTTGTGGCTTGATTTGAAGTTGTTCTTGATAGATTTAAGTATGAGGATCATGGGAGAACATGAATTTGGCTTGAAATATGAGAAATTGATGATTTGTTGTTATGGGTTTATTTGGTCCGAAAATTCTAATGTTGATATGGACGGTTTTAGAAGGTTTTGATGGAAACCAAAGGTGAATTTGGATTTTTGGGACTATTTAGAGTGGGTTGGAATGATTGTGAACATTGGGTTCCACTTGAATCGAGTTTTGTGGCACTTTTGCAAATAATTTTTCGTCGCGCGACTTAGGTGTAAATTGCTAATTTTTCTGGAATAATTGAGGGACTAGGAATGATATTTTACATGGATGGTCAAATTTGTAATTTTGAAAAAATACGTTTTAGATTTGTAATTTTGGAAAAATTGTGAACAATTTTGCAAATTTGATTAATTGGGGGTTTTATTTATAAATTGAGTTATTTAGATGATTTAATTATAAATTCTAAAAGTTTTGGGATTAATTATTGATTTTTGAGGTCTTAGGGACTAAAGTCTAATTTTACGAAGTTCGGTGACTAAATCGTAATTTTACATAGATTTTGATTTTTGGGACGTTAGTGATATATTTTTGATCGATATGGGTTTTTGAGCATTGCCAGCGTATTCTGAGTCTGCATGTGCGCGTATTTCAATACAGTCACAGTACCATTGTCTCATTCACCCTTGTTTCTGATACGTTTGTTTATGATATTTTGTTTCAGTTTCATGTTCTGATCAACGAGATTAGCCAGCCACCGGCGGTGTGCGACCAAGCCATCAAGCTTGGATATCCAAATGAGTGGATATTAACTTCAGACACATAGGCTGTGTCTCAAAAATTATATTTGTTTTTGGTTGTGTTCAACATATATTATGAATTGAACTAATCTAAGGATTGATTGAATTAATAATTTGATTTTGTGAATTAATATTCACCACCTTGTTTTTGAAATATATATATATATATATATTTGGATTCTGGCTTGCATGCTTTGTTTTTGTACACTATACTCAACTCTTAGTTTATGATGTTTCTGAGAAACATATTTCATATGTTTTTACACTGTTTCTGATTTTCGATATTTGTCTCTGATTTTAACGTCTGTTTTTGATTTTTGATAAAACTATAATTATGTATATAACTCTTTGTTTTTGCTTCTGTATCTGCATGAAATTTGTTTTAGTAAAATTATATTACAACCGTTTTCAGATGTAAATTCTATGAAAAATATGCATATATTTAATTTATGAATTTTCGTTGATAATCAGTAATTCATTTTTGGGCGTTGATATATAAGTTATATCTTATATATGTCTCTTTGTTTTTGATATACTCGGTCGTATGACCGTTTGTTTTTGGTATTGAATAATACGATATGTTTTGGAGACGGGGACGCCTATGCTACGTAGGATAAACTTAACATTTTGTATACCAATGCATTGTAATGACCCCAACTACCAGGAAGTGTTGGTAGCCATGTTGTCCTAATCCGACACATAATTTGTTTTTGATTAGTGGCAAAGACCACATTTATATATTGGGGTTATGGCAGAGACCACACCTGTTATGTTTTTTTCTGGTCCCTTATCTGTTATATTATGTTTCTACAAATGATAGTATTATTTTTATTACGCCCATGTAGCAACCCCTTGATTCAGAGATTTCTGATAAACAAAATATTTTTAACTTTTGTTTTGAATTTCGGGTAAAGTTAAAGAGCTTTTGGGTTTTATTCTTGGAATTTCTGGTAAACTAAAAGGTTTTCTAAAAGACTTTACTTCGTTTTCGAAATATGCTAGTTGAATAGAGTTTGAAGAAAATCTTGAAAGAGTTTGGTTTAGTTTTTGAAGGTTTTCGTGCATGCTGTTTGCTTTGGTTGTGAACGTTTTCAAAATGTATCTTTGAAACCTACTACGTATTTAGTTTGTATATATGTATATTTGAATATATCTGCTTGTGATATTTTCAAACTATTTTCAAAACAGTCTTTCTAAGGCACGTATGATGCAGTTTGGAGTATTGTCCCTCACTAGGTTTGACCCCCATTTTTTTTCTGTCTGTGGTTGATTCAATCTTTTAGGTACACAGAATTTTGGCTTCGACACTATTCTGTATCTTGGATACCAGTGAGGAGTCTTGTGATTTGCGACTGCTCTTTTGGTCGGGCCCCAGTTGTATTTTGATAGATGCTCCGCACCGGGTTTTTTATGAGTTTTGTTTTGTGTTTCTGTTATTTTTTCTGACATTTCAAATGTTTTTAATTTGAAATATTTTCCGCAATTGATATTATATATGTTTTGTTTTATTGAATGAGGTTTAAATCTTTATTGATTTTATTAATTAATTGAATATGATTTTGGGTAGAAGTTATGTACTTTAAGGCTTGTGCGAGATGGACGGGGCTCCCATAGACGGTTCTCCTCGTATGCCGATCATGGTCCCGGAGACAGGTTGTGACACAAAGTTTGCAAGTCTGACCTCAAGTGGTCCTCGTGGTCCTCCTTACTACTCGAATGCACCAAGATGTCATCAATGAAGTCGATCATAAATTGATCCAAGTACGGTCTAAACACTCTGTTCATCAGGTCCATAAATGTCGCTTGTGTGTTAGTCAAGCCAAACGACATCACTAAAAACTTATAGTGACCATACCTAGTGCGAAAAGTTGTCTTAGGTATATCTTCACTTTTGATCCTCAACTGATGGTACCCTAACCTCAAGTCAATATTAGAAAACCACTCCGTACTCTACAATTGGTCAAATAGATCATCTATCCTTGAAAGGGGATATCGGTTCTTTACTGTTACCTCGTTCAACTGATGATAATCAATACACATTTTGAAACCACCATCTTTCTTCTTTACAAATAACACTGGAGCATCCCAAGGTTAGATGCTCAGTCAAATAAATCCCTTATCTAGCAATTCTTTCAACTAAGCCTCCAACTCCCTTAACTTTACTATAGTCATCTGATACGGTGAAATCAATATCCGAATGTACCTCAATTGCAAATTCAATCTCGTGCGCAGGAGAAAGTCTCTGTAGCTCCTCAGGAAACAGATCAAAGAACTCACAAACCACTAGTACATCTTGAAAACGATAGTTCGGTCCCAATACACAATGGAATGGCAAAATTGCACTCCAAGAGGATGTGTGAATTGGAGTTTTATCAAGTTAAAAACTTTGTTGAAAAACTTTTGCAAACTAAAAGCAAATAACAAAGTATTTTAGAAACAAAATCAAAGTCAAAACGTAGAAGCAATAAAACAACCAATTCACAATCAATGTAAAGCAAATATAATGCAAAGTAAAGAGAGTAACGGAGAGAGAAAATCAAAGCCCGATTTTTATAGTGGTTTGGTCCTCTTTGACCTATATCCACTCCTCTAGATCCACTAGAGAATTTCAATCCACTATCTTCCTCACTTCCGAGTGGAGGAAAACCGTTTACAATAACTTGTTTTTGCAGGCTGAACAAGTAAATCACTACACCTTGTTTTTGCAGGCTCAACAAGAAAATTGTTACCCTAGTTTTTACAGGCTCAACAAGAAAACCGTTACCACTTATTTTAGGGACAAAACAAGAAAACCAAACCACTTGTTTTCAGGACAAAACAAGCAAACCAAACCTCTAGTTGTTGCGGGCTTAAACCTTTACCACTAGTTTTCTGAGGATCACTAGCAACCACTTTTATTTTTCTAACGCACAACAAGGAAATTTATCTACCCTCAATCAAATACTTTGATTGTTGAAAATATGTTTTCAATAACACAGAATATAAGCTCAACCAATCCCAATAAATATAGCAATTAGAATAGCTCAAATGGGTATAAATGAGGGAAGGAGAGAAATAAGGATAGCAAAGTTTAGCTTAGGTTTCTCTCTTCTTCTTTCTACTCTAGGACGTTTATTTATAGCTATTTGAAAGAATATAGCCGTTGGAGCCTCAAAATAGCCGTTGAGAGATAAAACAAATTATGTCCAATAAACTGTCTTCTACGTGCGTAGCCACCATCTACGTTCGTAGTACCTTGTTCCATTTGAGTTATGTATGTGTTGATAGCAGGTCTACGTGCATTGTAAGAACTCTAGTAGTCTAGGCTTTGAGTGGATTAGCATCTATGTGCTTCGCTTTTCTTCTACATACGTTGACTCATGATCTACGTGCTTTGTGCCACATTCTGTGTGCATTGATCTGAGTTCCAGAATATGCAGTTTTTCACCCAGTGGCTTGCTACGTGTGTTGTACTTTGTTCTGTGTGTGTAGTCATTCAAGATTATACCTTTGGTCTACACATGTGTCAGCATTTGTCAACGAATATTTAAATTTGAATTCCCGAGAAGCGTCTTGGCTTTGTCAGCTAGTCCAGCTCATCTTGTCTACTTGCTTAGCATGAACAACTGTGTGCGTAAATCTGAGTTCTTTTCGGCACTATCCGAATCTTTGTCAGAGAATGTTCCAATTCAAATTTTGAGGAGCGTCTTGATTTTTTTAGGTAGTACAACTCATCCTCGTCTACGTGTGTAGCACTCCCTTTTACATGCGTAGAATATCTCTTTAAAGATTGCATCTTTTCTCTTCTACTTGTATTCAACTCTTCTCAATGTGCTTTGGCTCTTGCACATTTCTCTTCATCAAGCTGAGCTTCATGAATGTGCATTGTACAACTTCTGCATGTGTATATGTGCATGAATATTAATTCCAGTGAAATATGCTTATCATCTACGTACTTTGCTCGGTCTTTTTATGCGTAGGAGCCATCTTTGCATGCACCAACGTGCTTAGTGACCAAATATCAGCAAGTCTGCAACTTTGCACTTCTTTCATATATGTTTTGTATTCATCATCATCAAAACCGAACTCAACAATCTCCCCATTTTTTATGATGACAAAACATTCATGAATTTGAACATCTAATCACCAATAACAAAAAAATTGATTAAGGATTTCACTCCATGTCACTTAGTTAGTTCAACACAATAATAAACACAATGTTCAAAGCAAGAATAATACCAATTGTAAAGGAGATGCATAAGGTAAAGCAAGTGCACATTTTTCGCAACAAATTCATGCACAATTCTCCCCTTTTTTGTATCATCAAAAAGGACATGAAAAATCAACATTCTCGCCCAATCAATCAAAGAAATCAATCAACACAGTTAAAGCTCCCCCTAAGCAAATGCATATAATACCAATTGTAATCATGAAAATATATCCCCCCCTTTGAAAATCAGAAATTCAATGCATGCAATCAATCAATCAACAAATATATCTCCCCCTATGAAAAACATAAGATCAACACATGCAACATATAAAAAAAAAATGTATACAAATGAAGAAATTAAAGTAAAATTTGAGTTCAAGTGAAGGGTACCATATTTGCATGGGTTGTTAAGCATATTTCTGCAATTTCTTTATTGCCATCATCATCTTGAATGAAATCTACAAATAAAAGAGCTCTATTAATAGCCAAATCTTCATATCTAGAAATACTATAAAGAAATATCATTTTTGAGATCTTTGACTCTTTGGATGTTAAACCAAAAAATAATATCAAGAGCACAAGCTCTGATACCAAATGAAAATGACAGTTTGGTCCTAATATACAATGGAATGGTAAAATGACACTCTAAGAGGAGGAGGAGGGAGGGGGAGGTGAATTGGAGTTTTATAAAGTTAAAAACTTTGTTGAAAATCTTTTGCAAACTAAAAGCAAATAACAAAGTATTTTACAAAAAAAATCAAAGTCAAAACGTGAAAGCAATGAAAAAACCAATTCACAATCAATGTAAAGCAAATATAATACAAAGTAAAGAGAGTAAGGGAGAGAGAAAATCAAAGCCCGATTTTTATAGTGGTTCGGTCGTCTTTGACCTACATCTACTCCTTTAGATCCACTAGAGAATTTCAATCCACTATCTTCCTCACTTCTGGGTGGAGGGAAACTGTTTACAATAACTTGTTTTTGTGGGTTCAACAAGTAAGCTACTACACCTTATTTTTGCGGCACAACAAGAAAACTGTTATCCTAGTTTTTGCGAGCTCAACTAAAAAACCGTTACCACTTGTTTTAGGGACAAAACAAACAAACCAAACCACTTGTTTTCAAGACAAAACAAGCAAACCAAACCTCTATTTTTTTGGGGCTTAACTAGGAAACCGTTACCACTAATTTTCTGAGACTCACTAGCAACCACTCTTGTTTTTTTAAGGCACAAAAAGGAAACATATCTACCCTCAATCAAATACTTTGATTTTTACAAATATGTGTTCAATAACACAGAATATAAGCTCAACCCATCCCAATAAATATAGCAATTAGAATAGCTCAAATGGGTATAAATGAGGAAATGAGAGAAATAAGGATAACAAAGTTTATCTTAGGTTTCTCTCTTCTTCTTTTTGCTCTGGGACGTCTATTTATAGCTACTCAAAAGAATGTAGTCGTTGGAGCCTCAAAGTAGCCGTTGAGAGATAAAACAAATTATGTCCAGTAAATGATGTTACTGTCTTCTACGTGCATAGCCACCATCTACGTGGGTCGTATCTTGTTCCATCTGAGTTTTGTATGTGTTGATAGCAGGTTTACATACATTGCAAGAACTCCAATGGTCTCGGCTTTGAGTGGATCAGCATCTATGTGCTTTGCTTCACTTCTACGTGCGTTGAATTATGATCTACATGCTTTGTACCATGTTCTGCGTGCATTGATCTGAATTCCAAAATATGCAGTTTTTCAGCCAGTAGCTTGCTACGTGCGTTGTACTTTGGTCTGCGTGAGTAGTCGTTCAAGATTGTACCTTTGGTTTGCACATGTGTCAACACTTGTTAGGAAATATTTAAATTTGAATTCCCAAGGAGCGTCTTGGCTTTGTCAACTAGTCCAGCTCATCTCGTCTACGTGCTTAGCATGAACAACTACTTACGTAGATCTGAGTTCTTTTTAGCACTATTTGAATCTTTGTCAGAGAATGTTCCAATTCAAATGTCGAGGAGTGTCTTGATTTTTTCAGGTAGTACAACTCATCCTCATCTACGTGCATAGCATTCCCTTTTACATGCGTAGAATATCTCTTTAAAGATTGCATCTTTTCTCTTCTACTTGCCTTCAACTCTTCTCAATGTGCTTCTGTTCTTGCACATTTTCTCCTCATCAATCTGAGCTTCGTGAACTTACATTGTACAGCTTATGCGTGCGTACATGCACATGAATATTAATTCCAGTGAAATATGCTTCTCATCTACATGTATTACTCAGTCTCTTTGTGCGTAGGAGCTAGCTTTGTATGCATCAACATGTGTAGTGGCCAAATATCAGCAAGTCTGCAACTTTGCACTTCTTTCATGGATGTTTTACATTCATCATAATCAAAATCGAACTCAACACATCTTCCAAATTTACCTCTGAACCTTGAGAATCGGTAAGCACATAAGCCAAATATGCTTCACAACCACGTCAGATCATCTTTTCTATTCTAACAAGTGACACATATTCCCGTATAGCATTGTCTCATTCACCTTGATAACACAATTCATTTTGACCCGATTGTCGAAAACATACCCTCTTTGCAAAACAATCAAAGTTAGCATGCCAAGTCGAAAGCCAATCCATATAGAGTATGAAGTCAAACTCTCCCACAACTAATGCGATCAAATCAGCTGTCAACTCGTGCCCATCAATAGCAATCATGCAACCCCAAACTCTAGAATTAGTTAAAATCTTACTGCCCATAGGCGATGAAACCTCTAATAGCTTATCTAACGGATGCACCACTAACCTAGCATGCTCAATAAAATAAAGAGTGACAAAAGAATGTGATGTACCAAAATCAAATAAAACATATGCAGAAGATCTAAAGATGGATAATGTACCAGTCATTGCAACATTAGGGGCCTGCACATCCTGACGTGCTAGATGATATACCCGTGCCTATCTTTCGGTAGTTGTACTACCATGAATAGAATGACCTCGACCCTCGGCTCTTTCTCCTATGGCATAGGAACTGTGGCCTCTAGAACCTCTACTTGTTCCCACTGTACCCCTATCAGCACTAGTGCTCACTGTACTGGACCCACATATCGTAGACTATCGTCCATAGGACTTCGCTTCTAACTTAAGTGGACACTCTACTATCTTATGTCCTGACTGTCTATAATAGAAACAGTTGCCTGACGCCTTGTTGTATGTTCCAAGGTGCCTCTTCCCACAGATGGTACATGGAGGAAACGAACTCCCTGAACCCGTCCTCTATTTTGACCTCTGACATACTCAGCTGGCTGTGTCACACCATAACTCTAAGTTCTCTAACTCGGCCTCTACCCTTAGTAAAATTTTTGTGCCTCTGCTCAGACTGGCTCTTATGACCACGACTTTGTTGGCCTTTAGAAGTACCCTTAGTCTTTGCTTTCTTAGACTTCCTCGTGTGTCTCTCATTTATAGACTCTATAGCTTTGGCAAATTCGACGATTTTCCTAATAGTGGTCATTCCATGGCTTGCCACCACTCTACCCAACCGGGATTGCAAACCTTTTTAAAACTTCCTTGTTAGAGCCTCCTGGACCCGGCAGTCCTCTAGAGCGTACCTACTCAATTCTTTGAATTTCTCCTCATACTTTGTTACCGAAATTCCCGGCTCCTGCTTGAAATCACTAAACTAGTCCACCTTCTTATCCTTTATATTTTGGAGAGGGACAGACATAATAAGTGCATTCTTGAACTTAACCTAAGTAATACTTTCACGAGTCTCATCATCTTGCCACCATAGTGTTGTGCGGCCATCCAATAAAAGCACAGTAAGTTTAACTCTCTCAGGATCATCAGTGATGTCCTGAGCATCAAAACATCGCTCCACAACAAAGAGAAAGTTGTGTGGATCATCTTTCATCTTGCCTGAAAATCTAAGGGGCTTGAGTTTCAAAAACAAGTCAAGTCTGGCACCAGCATCGCCCAGTGGTGCTATAGGTGCTGCGACTGCTACCACATCTGGCTGAGGCAGAGGAACTAGTGGAATCACAGGCAGTGGGGTGGTGCTATTGGAGCTGGCTGATTCTCGGCTGCATGACCGGGGAGAAATCTCTCAAAGTGGTCGAGGACCCAAGCAAGACGCTCAAACATATTTGACCGAGCCGTTGGCAGTGGCTGAGGCTGCGGCTGTGGCTGAAGGGCTGAAGTTGTGACCTTCGATAAACTGTGTAGGGTAGATTAACCCGCTACAGAATGGCTAGTGGCTGAGGCAGATGCAAGCCTTGCGACGACCCTATGTCTCTGGCGACGTCAAGCCATATCTACAAACAACATATCGTACATGTAAAATGTTAGAATGCATATGATTGTCCAAGTACCAAGGTAATAATCAGAGAAGTATAAAGGCAAAACATACCAAGTCGATCAAAGCTACCTATGCTCCATAACCCATCTAGAGTTACAGAATCTAGGGCTCTGATACCACTTCTATCACAACCAGAGATCGAACCGTGACCGACTTACGAGGCAAACTGAACAGAAGTCCCGACCCATCTCACACAAGCCTCAGAGAATCAGATACTCTACCCAACTTATTCATTTAACACAACATTTATTAATCAAACAGATTTTTCCTTATTTTGGAAATATCACATAATCAGATTTTTAATTAGCCAAATCGTTAATTAATTAGATTACAGATATATGCCAGACATAGCAAAAACAATATGGATTTAGAATACACAACCTATGTGTTCAGACCTTCCATCTCACTCACCTAGATGTCCAAGCTAGATGGTCAGTCAAACACCACTAGTAGGTGACGGGTCCTGGTGGCACGAATAAGAAGCTGAAAATAGATATATCAAAGAAATATCAGAGTGTGGTACTATAACAATATTAAATACATGATATGCAAATGCAGACCCAAACCCTTGCACGACATAAAAAAATATGTTGCGATTGAAGATATATCGCTCTCATCTCGACAATTGAATATATCACAAAATTATGATTTGGTCCCTCAACTTGAGAAAAATTGCACTTTAGTCCCTAAGACTTGAGAAAATTACAAATTAATTCCCAGAATTTTCAGAAATTACAAATTAATACCTCAATTATTCTATAATCATAAATCAAACCTGAAACATTTAAAAATTATCATTTAGTCCTTACGACAAAAAATCTCTCCAAAACACCCTAAAATTCATATCGATCGAAGCTCAACATTCCAAGACACTCTAATATACTCTAATCAATTTCAGATACTTGAATCTGTAACCAAATCCACAAAAGAAACATCAAATCATACAAAAATTCACCAAATCAAAACCAAACCCTAGTTCATGCACAAACCACCTTAATTCTTGTGAATCCAAGCTAAATCTAAACGTTTCTAGGCTTAATTTAACATGATCTAACATCCTCTAACTCACATTACATCATAAACAACGGGAATCAAACTCATTCATCAAAATTGTCACCCACCAAACCGTTGAATAAAAACATGTTTTGATGCATGAAACGAAGAAAGAAAGCAAGAAAGAATCATAATCTTACCTCAAAGGATGTGAAGGAATGATGGGAAGGTAATGGGAGAAGAGGAGGAATGGATTGAGAGCGATTTTTGGTGGTTGAAGTGTGTAAATGTCGAGTTGGGACGAGTGAGGGGTATTTAATATGCCTCTCGCTCAAAACACACTGATTTAATAATTTTCAGGGCAACATATGTTATTGTAACCTTAAAGTATGTCTTGGAAGGTCACAACATACATTACCAAGTAACGTACGTTATTTTGGTCAAAGTTACATCTAGTAGCCTTGGTTTTGAAAAGTTACAGCATAACGTACGTCGCAGAGCAAACAACATACATTGAGTAGTAATAATGTACATCTTACATGAGCCAACATACATTGATCATCAAATGCAGATGACATACGTCCTCCTCAATGCAATGTACGTTATATGCATTCCATACCGCAAACTAGACGTTTCTCGCTTCTGTGCTTGCATTGTATCATTCCCGATGCTCAAACACTCAACAATCATCTCGGACATCAAAGGATTGGATTGAAATTGAACAGAATGTTATAGGGAACCTAGTCGGAACAGGCGAGGTATTACAAGTGGTAAGACGTGTGTGAAGGAAGAGAAATAGCGACGACGACTCTTGAAACCCTAGTGTCTGTCTCTTCCAAAATATGATATCAAACCCCAAATTTTATGAAAATTGTAAGACTAGTCCCGAGCTAGTAAGAATTTGCAAAATAGTCCTTAAAAGTTGTTGATGTTCTGAAATTTTATATTTTTTTCTTTCAACCCCTACTTAACAAAATTTTTTGCTACGCCACTGGACAAAACAATACTTTCCTTTGTGACCCAACGACTTACCACACTTTCTATATAAGGTATAAAAATAAAAAAATTGATATCTAATAAAAAAATCTTATTTAGTATAAAATTAGACTATTTATTGAAAGTTTTTTAAATAGTATTTTTATTGTTGTTCACGATTGTGTATGTTTTGTGCACGTCTATCCGACAATACCCTAATTTCTCATGAATTTTAAAAAAATGGTATTTTATATTAGTTTCAACTTTGGTGATGTTTTTGATATTTAGTTTTAAGGGAGGACATTTTTAAGAATTGACAATTTAATTTGTTATAAAATTCTAATTCTCCTTGTATCTTGTAGATATGTTGTCGGTTTAGGAATGAGGAAACCAGAACCGAAACATGGTTCTGCTTCGTTTAGGATTTGACTCGTTAAACCGCTGGTTCGGTTAGGGGTTCAACCTTTTTTTATTTGTAATTAATTTTTGTCCCGTTACGTTTTTCACCTTGGTACCAGTTTGAACTCGTTAAATACAATTTTAAATATAGATATTCTCTACTAAATTTTAACTATATTTTTATTTAATAAGTAGTTAACTTTTACAAATAAAAAAAAAAGATAAATGGTGTATAATTATAATAATTACTAATCATTTGGTGTACAATATTTTTTTTAATGAAAATGTACAAACAATTGATGTACAATTATAATAATTATAACAATTAGTACAAGTATAATATTAGAATTAAAAGTAGTTAATTTGTACAGGTAAAAAAATAAAAAAATAAAAGGTTGAACCGGTGGTTCAACGGTTTGAAGAACCCTTGAACCGGAACCAGTCCTTGAACCATCGATTTTGTACTGTGCAGTTCACGATTCCGAGCCGATTCCAGTTTTAAACGGTTCGATTCCGATTCGGTTAGATTTTTACATGTCTACAAGAGACCATAATGAGTAGATTTTTGAAAATACGGTGTAGAAAAATGACCAACCTTACATCTCATTCAAGTTGGCAAACCAACGTATTGGCCTTGCATCTTAACTAATTACTCATGTTGTTAGAGAAGTTAATAGTAGTGCTAAATGATTAGTTAGACATTGTTTAGGTTTATTTTTAAGTTATCATGAATTTTGCCATTTATCAATTATTTTTACATAACTATTTTATTCAGACTATGTAAAGATTTTCCCCCCTATTGTTACCAATTATCCAACAATGAATTTATTTGTCCCACCTTCATCTAAGGAGGCCAACCTTGTTAGGTTGCTTAGAGACGATGTCACACTGTCCTGAAATTAACATAGCTGAGTTAGGACTCATTTAGATTTTTTTTTTAAAATGTTTTAACACTCGACCACCCTATTCTTCTTCAAATAGTGAAATTTCTGAATCTACATTACATAATTGTTTCACGCAATTTCGAATTTAATAACAAGTTTAATGTTCATTGAGTAGCGATTCTTTTGGAGCTAGACACCACAAGTACAAAGCTTCACATCTTATTAATTAATGTTGGTTACGACCACAATTATATTTTATAGGACACTACTTGGCATCTCCCTATTTCACAACACTTTTAAATATTAAAATAATGAGTAGGGGCACTATCCATAATTCATAATAGTAATATTTATTCTAGTATCACCGCTCTGTCTCCGTCTCACCGCTCATTCCTCCTTCTTTAAACCCATCTAAGAAAACTCCAACCTTCCCCTCTCGTCCCTACCTCCGAGTCCACCCTCGGCTGCCACCTCGCTCGCAGCCTCGTCCAAGTCGGTGTCCATACTCTCGTCCTTTCTCGACCACCCCATCACCGTCGCTCTCTCCTTTTCTCACTCTGGAATCTGAGTCTGACCCAAACCCAACATCACCGTCGCTCTCTCTCTTCATCGACTCTCTCTTTGTCGGATATGTCGTCTCTCTTCTTTAGCTCTCTCTCTTTGTCGGGTTCAACATTTGAAGAGTGGATCTATCGTCTCTTAGTCGACTCTCTCTCTTTATCGTTTGTTGAGTGTGAAACTGAGAGAACGACCCATCTATTGCTTGCGATTTTGTAGATTTTTGTGGATTTTGATTTTGATTGTCATTGTAGATTTCAACCCACCGAGGATCTTAAATTCTTTTTGTTGATTTTTTTTGCTGTTTTGCTGGGAAGTTCGAGGTTATTTTGATTTTTTTTTCTTTTACTGTGCTGTTTCATTTGTTTTTGTATTGTTGAATTGTGATTTTATTAGTGTGGAATTAGGTGTTGCTTTCTGTTATTTTGAGGCAAATCAAAAGATTAAGTATTGACAGATTGTTGAAAGGAATTATCTTGGATTTGTTTGGTGAAAGATGTCAGTGCAAACAAAGGTGGAGTTGATTAATTTTCACTTAATTTATTTTTCTTAGAGTCAGTTTTCCTTAGAGCCATATCGACGGTGGAGTTGATTGATTTTCATTTAATTTATTTTTTTGCAGATATGGAATGCTTCGAAACCTCAGCACTTATGTGTGAATGTATTAGTTTGTATATTTTTGTACAACTGTTTACACCAAAAGTACACTTGTATACACCAAAAATTAGTTATAAAAAAAAATTGTAAACACTTTGTACAACTATTGTACATCAATGTACACTGATATATTATATGCCAATATATAGCTATGTGGACTAATGCATACCTTTGTACACCTATTGAAATATAATTAAATCAATTTTTTTAAAAAATGTAATATGTACATCCATGCGTACTCTTGTATACCTGTGATATTTGAGCAAGCTAAAATGTCAAATCTGAAAAATAATACCATTGATTTCCGAATATGAAAAATGCAACAAAATACTAAACATTTGTTAAAATATCATTTGTTTGGAAATCATGAGAAATTGAGGTATTTTTGCACAAACTCAATTTTACGCGCGAGAAATTGAGTTTTTTTTAAAAAATCAAATTTTCTAGAGGGTGGATAGAGGTGTACACAAGTATACAAAGATGTACATAAGTATACAAAAGTACACATAGGTGTACATAGACGTTACATTTTTTTCAAATTGATCAAAAGGAGTTCTTAAAATTTTTGATGTGATCATGGCCTAAGAATGTAAAGGTGTTCAAAGTTTTCCAATGATGTTCATAGGTGTTCAGTGGTATTTAAAGGTATTTACAGGTGTTCATAGATGTTCAAAGATGTACATAGGTGTTCAAATGTATTCATAGGTGTACATATATGTTTACAAGTGTTAAAAAGCGTTCATAGGTGTTCAAAGGCGTACATAGGTGTTCAAATGTGTTAAAAGATATTTGCAGGTGTAAAAGTTGTACATAGGCACTCGAATGTGTACATAGGTGTTCAACGG
>CAODLS011952646.1:0-23977 GCA_948243855.1 Flueggea neowawraea
AAATATGCAGATTTATATAGCCGCTGGAGAAATATATGGTGGAGATAGGAGAATGGCTAGTCTTGCTGCAGCTTATCCAAGATTGGTTGGTGACAAAAGCTGAAGTTAACTGCTTAAAGTTGAATTTGTGATGTTACTCTGTTATTAACAGGCTAGCTTTGCTATGGTTGAACAGGTAAGGAAGGAAACCCTGTTGGAGTCATCGGACCTTAGGTTCTTCCAGAACCACTCATCCCAGATGGCAGCACTAGATTATCTTGTTGCATTGGAGAGTGATGTTTTTATTCCAACGTATGATGGAAACATGGCTAAAGTTGTTGAAGGACACCGCAGGTAATTTTTCAACTGACCATTTGCCCATCTTTATTGTCAAATCTTGCATGAGAAAGTTAATGCTGTAGTTTTTAAACTAATGAAGTGGTTTTTTTGGGCACAGATAATTGATTTTGGAAATTCAAATCCTTTCCAGTTTTATCTTCATTTTGTGCCTCAATCAGAGGACAATTTGTGTATGCCCCTTATCCAGACAGAACTTAATTCTGCCTGTGGAACAATTACCTATCATATGCATCTATTGCTTCATCTGAAACTCGCTGTTTTCTTCTTCTTGTTGATTCTCGACAATTCTAATAAAATATAGAAAAAAAATTGATGAGATCATTTAGTTTCTGTACCATGAAATTTCATTTTGGCATTTGTGTTGATTTCGTATGTGTTAGTTTCTCGTCATTGAATGTGTCTATTGTTTCAGGTTTCTTGGATTTAAGAAGACAATTTTATTGGATAGAAGGCTTCTGGTTGATCTAATAGACCGATACACTAATGGATCATTTAGTTGGGATGAGTTCTCTTTTGCTGTAAAAAAGGTACATGCAGATCGAATGGGGGGTCCGACTAGAAGGTTGGTGATTCCAGACAGGCCAAAGGAAGAGGACTACTTCTATGCCAATCCCGAAGAGTGTTTGCAACCATCATCAGATGATGTGTTGAGTAGTACGTGATTGTTAAGGGTTCGTGACAGTCGTCAATGTGTTCTCCACAGTGCTATAGATTCTACATTCTAGCACAGATCAAAAGATAGTTCTCTACACAAGACGCATATCGATAGTGAATGATTTTGTGATGGAGAGGGAATCAAAAGGCTTTGTCATGGGTTGGTAAACTTAAGGAAACCCGAGACAATCTACAGGAACAGCAGGAGGATATTATTATCTTTATATATATGCCAATAATCCAATTCATGTATAGAAGCTACCCTGCCATTACAGGGTGATGTCAAATCAACAAAAACTGGGTTGTGCAAGGAGGGATGCATATATAGATGCAGTTTATGAAAATTGTGGCATCCTGGAAGGTTAATCCCTCATCCTTCCATTTTTTATTTTTTTCTTGTTTTCTTTTGGATCGTCTGAGATCTTGTGAGTTTAGTGAATATCATATTTTTAAAAGTCTCTGTTCAGATTTCTTCGTTTCCCTACCCCTCCTTCCCTCATCACCTTAGCTCTAAATTTTTCATGGAAGTGCCACTTACTTCAGTATGGACTTATATTCATGAGTTTAAGCATACAGACGGCGGGTGTTTTGGATTCTGGTTGAACTACTCTATGTTTTGAGTCAGTAGAGTTTGAATTAGCAAGAGACTTCTCAGTCCTCATAGTCAATGGAATTCCAATATGGTGTCAGACAGGTCAAAGAAGTACGGTATGATCGTTGGAATGAAACCATTTATTTTTTTATGCATATATTGCAGGAATCTACATAATTAAACTAAGCAGAAACTGATGATTGTTGTGAGGAGATGTGTTAGTTGCTAGCTACTTTGAGGATAAATTTTTGTATTTTAGTGAGCTATTATGGAATTAACAACCAATCTGTTAACTTAATTGTTGTTGTATAGTTTATAGTGAAAATAGAGTAGGGTGGGGATTAGAATGGTTTTGTTTGTGAGAAGGGAATGATGGCGTGCGAGTTTTTAGTGGGGATGTGGTCACATTGAAAGTGTTTTTTATTGGAAGAGAAATAGAAGAGGGAGTAGTTGGGAAGGAGTCTCTCTCTATGAAATGAAATGGCTTTGGTTACTTACCACATAATTTGACTCGGTGGATCTTCCACCACAACCTCCTCCACTACTTCCACACCATTTTTGCCTTTCTTCTTCTCTACCCTCCTTTCATCATTCCTGATTTAATTCTTATTTGAATAAATTAAACCAAACAATTAAATCTAATGGATCATCAAAGGTTGAGCAAAACGATTATGGTAATATTTGCTTCCCACGTATTTCATTTCGTTTTAATTTGTACGTGCTCGATTAATCTTAAGAGAATTTTACGCTTTGACCGTGTCTCACATACTTTAAAAAATTACGAAAACCTCTTTGAAAGAATTATAACCTGCTATAATATAATTTTTCAATCTTAAAAGTACTTAATATCATTTGAGTTACCATATCAAAGTAGTGTATTTATTTGTTGAAGTTTAATTGAGGGGTAAAAAATGGAGGTGGAAGGTGAGGGGGGCAGAATCACGTCAATGGGGAAGCGTGTTGCAGTTTTAAATCATGGGTGTGAAGTGATGAGAAAGTCAGAGAGAGTGTTTAGTTAATTAAGGAGTGAGTGTTGGGTTAAGCTAATCTGTGTGGATAAATTGACCAAAGTGGTTGTTTTCCAATGATAATGACACTAAAAGCATCTTTGAGCACACCAACAAAAACCCCTTTCTTTACTACACTCTCTCTGTCTATATATATATTACTATCATTGACCGCTTTCTGGCCCCACCCTTTCTCTTTTTCTTTTTTTTTTATTCACTTGCATTGCTTTTCCCAATTTAGCCTAATCACATATTCTGTTTTCAATCAAAAGCCCCATATCCTATTTAAGCCTAAGATCACTAGTTTTTTATGTTTGAACTAATTTCAGTAATAAAAACAGCATGATTTAAACCTTTTGAAGAAATTTCTTTTTTCTCATTAATTATTAAAAATTGCATGATAAATAATGTTTGAATTCTCATAAGAAAAAATCTCATTCAATTCAATAATTTTTTTTGATTTTTCATCCAAACAGTACAGTTTTAGTTAAATAAAGCTTTTTCTTTATCCAATTGTTTTTGGGACAAAACATGGAGAAAAAAGGGACCAAACTGAACAATTTGCAAAAGAGAATCAAATTAAACTGTGAAGTCAATGTTGTTTGATGCTAATAAATGTTAGTAAGTAGTTTTGATTATATATGGGATCCTGTGAAGATCTTCATGGAAATCCAAAGAAAAATAATTTCGATTAAGATTACTTGAAATATTATTGAATTAAATAATCAAATTGAGTTACTTGAATTTTGAAATATTATTGAATAACCAAATTTGAACAACTTCAAGTCTTTGGCGTCACCTGGACGTGCGGCTACAACATTACCTTCATTTCTTATTGTTCTTGGTACTTTAATTAATATAAAATTACACATCATTAATTACTCATTAACTTGATCGTTCTTTTTTATTTTATCTGGACTTAACTTGATCATTCTTGATTTTGTAAGCCACGGATTAGTTAATACTCTCTCTCTCTCAGAGGTGGAGCCATATGAGGACAAGTGTCGGAGCATCTGCTTCGCCGAAAGAGGGTTATAGGAGTCTCCTCCAGCAGGGCTCCGCCCCGTTGTATCAGTTGGTGTTGCAGAGGCGGGAGGTTAGGGACAACTACCTAACCTGACTCTTTTTTTTTTTCATTTTAAATCACAATGTTTTGTTATGTGGTTTTAAAAAATAATAATAAAGCGCATTTCACCTCACACTTAAAAAGAAAGTTAGAAGAGCAGGGGCAGAATTTAAAAACCTAAGAAGAAGATCTGATCTCTTATTCAAAAGCAGAACACGATACAAAAGCCTTTCTCTTCTCCACTGCTTTGCTTAATTTAGAATAGATTAAATATAGTGATAATTTAATATATTATCCCTATTAATTACAATTTACTCTAATAAATATCTGATGTTTGTACAAGAGAAAATACAGAAAAATATAATAAAATCTTTCTTAATTTTATAAAATGTTAGCTACTTTGACATAAAAAATATTTTTTAAAAGATATTTATTGTGAAATAGAGGATTAGTCTTTTTTTTTTTCAATAAAGATTTTTTGCTAAAATTTATTCCTATAAATAGGGGTATTTTTGTCCAAAAAATATTATCTTAAACTTTTATTCTTAAAATACCCTTCAATATAATTTTAAAATTATATTTAATAACTGAAAAATTAAGTCAAAATTCAGTTAATATAATTGAAATTTTCAATGCATCATTAATATATTGGTGCACTCATATTTAACTTTGATACATGCATGACATTAAATATATACGTAATATTAACACTCATATACAAATTAAAAAATGAAAAGATGGACTTGATATGGTGTTGGCGACAGAAAATGGACTTGAAGCATGCAATAAGCGAAAGAAAATTACGACTATAGTAGTTGATATACAATGCATTTGTCCAGATAAAATGCCTAGCAAGTAAGATTCAATTTCTAATGCAGCATGAGCATTATAATCTACATACGAATTTTGGCCAAATAAAAAGCATTCAAAATAAAAGGTTTAATAGAGAACAATTTAGTAGCCCGATTTTGATTACATAATTTAGTTTGAGTTTTGATATTCACAAAAGATATTATGGAAATGTTTATTAAATTTTAGTTAAATTAATATTTTGTCACGTTTTTTGACAATAATTTTAAAATACGAACTCTAAATTTTTGTTACATTTGCGTCATAAAATTAACACGATAATTTAAAATGTGAAAACTTTGGAAAGCTGGAAACAAAAAACTCCTCCGCTAGAAAGCTTCTTGCATAGATATTTCAATTCACCAATGTATTAACCGGGTTATTCAACATTTTCATGTTAAGATGATTGAAAAATAAATTATTTATATAGGTGTACAAAACTTCAAATTACTTGCATATAATACAACATTTAGTGTATGTTAAGGCGTATAAAATATGAAATTTAGGTGTATATAGGTGTACACAATCTGAAATTTAGGTGTACAAAAAGATAACAATCATCCTGTGAATTTATCAGGGTCAGACTGGGTTAAAATGCTCAACCCTAACTGTCACCAACTCAAAAGGTCTGCACCCACCCATGAATACCCAATCATCCTCTTGCCTCTCCCTGAAATCAATCAACCCTAGCCGCACAACTCTTCCTCTCTGCTCACTCTAGAAAGGATGTACAAGAGCATAAAGACATAGTTGGATCAAATAAAAGATGAAATGAAGGAGTTGGTCAATAGGTGTGTGAACTTTTTTAGGCAATGATGAAACTGAAGGATTGTTGCTAGTAGACAATCCATTGATCAAGTCTTACGATGAATTTGTTGAAGCATTTAAGAAAACAAAAAAGATCAGAGCACTTCGAAGGGTACTCCTTCAAAGGTCATCATTATTTCAATTTATCATCCCATGTTTAAATCTGTTACATTAGATTTGAATTTATGAATAAAAATAAAATCGTTTCTTTTTATATCATGTAGTACCCATTTATGTTGCAATTCGATTAGTACTCTCGTTTTTTTTTAATCAGATTTGAATGAATGCAAAATCCAATCAACCAGCAATCAAATTCAAGGAATCCATCTGAAATCTTTTCTTCTTTTAATTTGGTAGAGCACCTAACAAAAAAATATTATGCAAGTTTATATATATATAAGAAACAAGATGTTGGCAGTACGAGGAAAATTGAACATCAAATTCTTTTACTCTTGAGAAGTTCCCATCTTAGTGCTGGTGTTGCTGTGATTGATAAAAATGCAAGCTTGTAATGTTTTTGTCAAGTTAAGGTGGAAACAAAATAGAGCAAGGTATGCAAGAGAGGAGATTTTTAAGACAGTAGAGAAGCTGTGTGTAGATGTGTTGGTCATGGAAAGCCATGGATTATGGTCTGCTGAAGAGGCTCTTGTATCAACAAATTTTTAGTCAATAAAGTCTAATTGTTGAATGCGGTTGTCATTTTTTTTAATACACGGATATTGTTGTCTGCAAATTCTTCCTGTTTGATAACAAGTTAAGAAAAAGAAATAATGTTGGCAGTGTGAGAAATCATGGATTATGTTCATAGAAGTTGTTAGATGGCGTTGAATTTTTTTCTTCAATTGTTTGAATGAGCACTTAATTCCTCCATTGTGTTGGAAATTGCTTTTAATAGTTATTGAAGCTATAATATTCTATGAGATTTGACCAACTTATCTTAAAAATATAAATTATTTTATTATTAATTCTGAATTTTTTTTAATCTTTCTAGAGTATTATAGACATTTTGCATTTAAAAGTGTTTTTTATTCGAATAATGTTTTTCTAAATAGCAGCACTTTTTTATAGTTTTTTTAACGGTCTTTTTTTTTATAGTTTATCGTCAACTACTTGATAATTTAAATTCGTTTCATCAGGACAACATTGATTCAGGTCCATTTTTCATTGAATTTTTACTCGGATAAGTTCACAATAAAACCATGCATTTTAACTCAGTGACACGGTTTTTTTTTTGTAATTTGAACTATTATTCATTTTTTCAGCTGCACAATAATCAAAGGGTTTGACTCTTTCTTATTTGGATTAACTATAAATCTATGAACAATAATTATTAGGGCTGCACAAAAAACCAAACTGAATAGACAAACATACCCAATCGAATCAAAGACAAAACTAAAGGGGAATAGAAGATTATGGATGCTGAAATTTGAAAACCGATAGGTTTGGTTCAATTAGTGGTTTTAGTCTTTTGAAAACCAAATCGAACCTATTCTTATTACATAAAACACCACCATATTTGATACTCACTCCAGTATTAAACTATTTTTATTTTGATCTATTGGAAAATAATTTGCTGTATTGAGATTTTGAGGTAGGATATTGTTATTTATAAATGTAATTTTTATTTATGTTTTAAATCGACCGAACCGAAATGATAGCTAATTGAACTAACCCTGTTTGATTTGGTTGATGAATTAGCTACAAAATTGAATTGAACCGTGCCGTGTGTACTCCTAATAATTATCATTTTAAACTTTTCCTGTTGATGGCTTACTTTTTTATTAACAAATATTTCGCTGTCTTTTTTGCTTTTTTATTACAGTAATTAAACTTTGTAAAAGTAGCCCAACTTTTTTTACATAAACATTTTTCAAATAATTGCTTGCTCCTTGATGTTTAAATAGTTTTAGCCAAAATGATTTCAAAAAATAAATAGTTTTAGCCAAAATCGAAAAGCCGATAAAGAAATAAATTTTACCTATCAAAACGAAGATAAAGAAATAAATGTTTGAAAACTACATAGTCATCTTCAAAATTCATTAGTCAACTCATTCTCAAGGATTTCACCCTAATGCGAAATAAAGTTACAATAAAATTTTAAGGACTCCTCTACATAGAACTGAAAGTTTTAAGGACAACGCAATTATTGAATTTTGCCTGCTTTAAGTAAATTAGTTTAAAATGGTAAAGTTTTTTTTTTGCACGCGAACAAAATGGTAAAGTTCTAGTAAATTGTAAATGTCACGCTTAAAATGGTAAAAAAAAAATTTCACGCAAACAAAATGGTAAAAATCTAAAGACAATACAATTACTGAACTTCAGCTACTTTAAATAAATTGTAAAAGCTTGGCAAAAAAAAAATTGTAAAAGCCACGCTTAAAATGATAAAGTTTCTTTTTTCCCACGTAAACAAAATGGTAAAGTTTCAAGGACAATACAATTACTGAACTCCGTCTGGTTTACGTAAATTGTAAAGGCCACGCTTAAAATAGTAAAGTTTTTATTTTCCCACGTAAACAAGATGGCAAAGTTTAATTTAATGTAACTTGTGTTTGGTAAAACTTACTTTCTCACCTAACCTTGCGATATTTTTTCTTTTAATTTGAACATAAAATCACCTATATGATCAGTTGTGTAAACTTTACATATGTAAATGTCAATGATCTTCTAATCCAATTAAGAGTTTTTGAGATGTTTTTGAAGTAGAAGATAAGAAAAAGGTAATCCTCACTTTACCTTATTATGTAAATTTTCAATTTGTTTTGTCTTTTGAATAAGGTTAATTCTTGTCTTGATCAGTTTGGAGACAACTTTTTTATATAAAGAGTGGCAATTGTCACTTTGAAATCATAATACTTTTATTTTCTCTTGATAAGTATTGGTAATTTTAAAATTTGTATTTTTAATCTTTATATTTATTCATACTAGTCTTTTACACACGTGTATTGCACGACATATATGTTGTTATTAAATTCTTGAATAATTATGTTTAAGATATTATTTTGTTTTAATTGTAATAAACATGTAGACTGCATATAAAAAATTTATACAATTACAATATATATAAAATAAAAATTTTGATATACATCAAAGATCAAACTAATAAGTTATTCAATAAAAACTTTGTGAAAGAGGATCTTAGTGGTTTATCTTTTTTTTTTTGCTATAATGACTAAAATATTGTCATTCTTTAATTTATTTTTTTAATATATATATATATTAAATTTGTCTATATCAATTGTCTTTAAATTAGTATTAAGAGAAATAAAAAAGTAATTTATCAATTAACTACATAATTAATGTATTTAACACCTTTACAAAGAGTAATAATAACATAGATAAAAAATACAAATTAGTACATGTAAAAATTAAATGATGATTACTATTATCTTTTTATTTTTATATGATTTAAAAATTATATACTATTCTAAAAAATTGTAAATTCAGTAAAATTACAATTTCACTTTACCTAATTCAAACGCACTAAACTCGACCGAAATTAATGATGACTAGTAAACAATGAATATATAATTGAGTGAATGTTATACTCAATAACCTCCGTGCTTCTCCTAATTGTCAAACTCATATATTTTTGTTGAAACATATTAGTGTTTCTCTTCTAAAAGTAAATAGAAAATTTTTAGATCTTACAAATCTAAGCATAAAAGAAAATAGTTGCAAGATCATTATATTCATCGAATAGTATAAATATAATCAAAACACAAATAGATACGTAAACGTGAAAAATATTATTGGAACTTGCTGACACAAAAAATATTTTCCATATGATTATTTTTGTTGTGGCATGCTATAGTGACTATGGAATTTGTATACACGCTCACCCGAACTTTTCGGTATGAAGAAGGTTGTTGACAACAGGAGACGTAGTTCCGTGGAACGAAACATATATACTGGCCAATTGTATCTGCAGCAGAGCAAACTGTACCCAAATTATTTGGTAATCGATCAAAAACTCAATTAAGTTGAAGGCTTTTTTTAGCGTAACATGATAAATATCAAGAACCGAATGAAGATGAAAGAAAGTAAACCAGATATTGATCAGAGGAAAATTTGCAGTAACAAAGCGAACAAACATGATATTGATCAGAGGAAGATTTGCAGTAACAAAGCGAACAAACGTGATATTGATCAAAGGGAGATTTGCAGCTGAGGATCTTTAAACTCTAACAAAGGAATATTGTCCTCCTGTTGACGAATATCATCCTCCTTTTTTTTCTAAAAAATTACGAACTCAAGAATGCTTTTCTTCTATTTGGAGTAGAAAAACACTTTCAAAAGAGGTTTAATCACGGACTTATTGAATTGTTTAAGTAAGGGTATTAGTGGGTATGTATTAGTAATTAAAAAAATATTTAATCAAGGATGAAGGACTTACTTAATTGGTTAATTAAGGGTATTAGTATGTATTTATTAGTAAGAAATATTTAATCAATTACATTTTTGTTGGATTTTGACAAACCACCATTTACATAGGGATGATTGGTTGACAAGTCCTTTTGTTTTTGTCAATCACAAAGAGCATAAATAGTTATGTGTATTGAAATTGTAGGAAGTATATACAATAAAAAAATTTTAAAATATATTAACGAAACTAAACTTATTAGAAATAAATTGCAACAATAACATATTTTCTTTTTATAAAAAGTGGTACTCTATATTTTCCCCCTTCTCAAGCACTTTAAATTTTTAAACTTATAGTTGAATTAGGAATAATTTTTCCCCTTCCCAAGCTCTTTAAATTTTATAATCTTACAGATGAATTAGGAATAATTTTTTTATTTTATTTATTTAAGACAACATGTTTTCTAATTGGATTAGAATACCTAATATATAGCAAAACACTTGTTTTGCACGTTCAATATTTTTTCTCATATGAGGTGATAAATTAATACAATAAATAAAACTTCTAATAAAGGGTATAAGGGTATATTTGTAATTATAAAAAATAAATAAAAATATAATAGCCTAAAAAAATTTTACTCACATCCGTACATTTATATATATATTATGATTAGAAAGATGGAATGGAAATTAATTCTAATTTTTTCAGTCTTTTTGGATATTTGTTCAAAAAAAATTGGAATTTATAAAAAAAAATAACGTAATTTCTTATATCCTTTTTATTGGGACGGTCTAATATCTTTTTAGACTTTATATCTCCCTGTCAAAAAATTTCCGTCGGGTGTTTCAAAGGCAAAAGACTCAGGAGCAACACCTCCTCCCTCCTGGTGGCAACAGGAGCTTTGCAGAGAGAACAACACAGGGGAAGTATATGACGAAAAGCCAAATGCACAAATGGGTAGAAGCCATGTCTGGACTGAAGAGGCTCTAATTTGATGATTTTGTATTTATAGGCAATAAAGATTACTACTTTGTTAAGAACCAGATAGAATTTTATGCTGAAAATTATCATATGAAACTTTATAAATATATATGGATTATGGTCCTAATAATAAGTATATATGGCCTGCAACATTGATGAGTGAATGTTTCTGAAAGCTGCCAACAGTTATCGAACCTCTAACAATGTGCCAAAAGTTTGGTGACAAGTTGGTTTACATTCCATCACTGTTATCAGTTGATGAGCTAGTTTTATAAGAGCCAAATATAGAAAAATTTATTTCATAAAAAATGAGAGTTTGTCTTGGAGTTGATTGAATTAATTTGCTAATCCATGGTAAATACAAGTTGCTGCCTAGCAGTTCAAGTATGCATTCTAAGATTTTTCAAAGTGAGGGTCAAAATAAACATTCCTCCATTGTTTTAAGGCAAGATATGCTAAAACTAGAGTTGTAAAATTGGAATCGAACCGGCAAACTGAATCGAAATCGGACCGGTCAAACTGAAATCAAACCAAAATAGGAATCGGTAGACTAAAACTGGAGAGTTACGGTTTAGATTCTGGTTCTACCCTTTTAGAAACAGTCGAACCGCCGGTTTAACCGACAGTTCCAATTGTTATTTTTTTCTTTTTGTTTTTTCAACTCTATAAATACACTCACCATATTCTTACCAATTTTACACCATTTTTTCTCTCTCAATCTCTTCTACACTCTCACTCTCTCAAAAATTTATTTTGCTATAAATTGTTCTTATTAATTATTTATACATTTTATTATTACAATTACGTTTTCTATATTTCTTAAAATTATTTTTTGTAATTAAATTTTTCAAATTCCTTCTACTTTTTTACTATAGTTTAATTTAGTTATTTTGTTATTTCATTACATTTAATTAATATTTGTATATTTATTTTGGAGTAATGGAAAATTTTGGTGGAAATAGAAATTTTGAAAGTTTTGAAGTTGAAAATATTTGAACTCAAGAGAGTCAAATTCAATCAATTCTCACCCAAGGAGATGGGGGGAGCGGAAGAAACAGTTTCTAGTTTCGATATTTATAAAATTTATTTTAAGAAAATTTCTAGTTTAATTTATCATTTTAAGTTTCTAATTTTTTTCTTTTTTACTTGTATTTTAATTTATCATGTATTGTTAATTGTTGTATAGTTATATTGTATAATTAAATTCGGTATTGTAAGCACGATATTTCTCCACCACAAGTGAGGGCATCTAATAAAATTTAATGAGTTTTTTTTTCTAATTATGTTTAAAATTATATGATGTAATTACTAGTAGAATAGTTAATTTGTTTGAAAATTGTTAACAAAAATCTTTGGAATACAATATATTATTGGTAATATAGTTAATTATTAAATATAACAAAATTGACAAACTGGAAAAAATTTGACGGGATAAAATAACATATTAAAAATAAAATTTCGAAGAAAAAAAAAGAGGAAACTGAACCGAAACCAAACCGACGGTTAAACCGGCCAAAACCGATTTAAAACAGAATCGAAATCGAACCTAAACTGGATCAAACTGTAAAAACCACAATTTGATTCCGATCTCACATTTCACAAACCGAAACTGATGGTTTTGAAATCGGCAACACCATAATCAAATTCTTAACTTTTGATATTGAAGTTGATTGATTCTAATATTATAAATTTAATATCACATTTTAAAGTTAATTATTGTTTGTCTCATGTAGGTCTGACAATCTTTAATGGATATATTTAGACTCACCCCTTTGCCCTTACAATATATTATAAAGAAAAGAAAAACAAGTGAGAATTTAATTTCCTCGAGAAGGGAACTAGGTAAAGAGCAGATTGGGATGAGAAATGGTTGTTTCACCGGATCCAATGGCCCTCGTTTTCTTGTATAGCTCCCCATCCAATGCTCTCAGCCTTTACTTTCTTTTTTCTTTTATTGATGACAATAAAGATTGTTGGCTAAAATTTATCCGGATAAATAGGAGCCTTTTTGTCCAAAAAATATCATCTTAAACTTTTATTTCTAAAATACCCTTTAATATAATTTTAAAATTATATTTAATAACTGAAATATAATTGAAATTTTCAATGCATCATTAATATATTGGTGCACTCATATTTAAATTTGATACATGCATGACAATAAATATATACTTAATATTAACACTCATACACAAAATAAAAATGAAATGATGGTTCGGAGTAGGTCCACGATAAAAAAAAATTGATCATGAAGTAAACCAATAGGAAAAGGAAGTACAAGGTAATGATACTCAACAAAATGCGCCATGAACAACTAAATCGATCAAGTAACTGGATATTTTTTTCTTCATTTTTGTATTGAGGATTTTGCTTGGTTCTCAAAATTTATCGAAACTGATTTCTTATATTTTCTCATAAAAAAATATGGAATGATAACTATTAAAATGAGAAGCAATTTGTTTCTGCAATCAAAGATCAAATAATATTAAAACTCATCATTATGCCTTACTAAAATCTTGGTCAACAAGTCTCCTTTCACCATATACTTATAAATATTATATATTTTTTATTATATTTTTATATTATTAATATTTAATATAATGAACAATTTTTATTTGTTATATTGTACTATATATAAACAATTTCAAGTTTTATAATTTAACAATTTATTTAGCACTTACAATTTGATAAATCAACTTAGAAAAAATTGTTCACTAATATAGTTCTTATGAATTGCAATCTTATACGAAAAAATTTGTACAATATAATTCAGAGCCAATGGCTTGCCATATAATTTTGTTTCATATATAATATAATTATATTTTGATTAATATAATTTTGGACTTGGAAAAAATTATATTTTTGCTCATATATAATGTAATTTGCAAATTATTTCATCTTAAGACGTGTGAACAATAAATCATTTATGTAGGTGTACAAAAATTGAAATTACTTACATATAATGCAACATTTAGTGTATGTTAAGGTGTATAAAACATGAAATGAGGTGTACACATGAAATTTAGCTGTACAACATATTGTGTATACCTTTGCACACCTAAATTTCAGGTTGTGTACACCTAAATTTCATGTTTTATACACCTTTGTAGACCTACATTTCATGTTCTACACTTTTGTACACCTAAAGTTCATGTTGTATACATCTTTGTACACATAAATTTTATGAAGTACACCTTTTTACACCTAAATTTCATGTAGTGTACACATTTGTACACCTAACTTTGATAAAATTTAGGTGTACAAAGGTGTATATAACATGAAATTTAGGTGTACAAAGATGTATACAACATGAAATGTAGGTGTACAACATAAAATTTAGGTATACAAAGTGTACACACCATGAACTTTAGGTGTACAAAGTTGTGGCGTCTATATTATAAACTCTATACTATAAACAAATCAATTAAAACTACTTGTAAAGTCTATATATTATACCATAAACTCTATACCCTAAACCTCAAATACTAAACTAGTATACACTAAATGTTATTGACATTAAGTAACATAGACACTAAAAAAATCTTTCAATTGTTATAAAAAAAGGCTAAATAAACTAAAAAAAACATGAACTTTAGTCAAATTAATAAAAATATTACGAACTTTCAATTTTGCCTCAGAAAAGCATGAGCTTTGATTATTATAACAATTGTGTCAATTAGTTTGGGGTTCACTTTTCCATCCACTTCGCTGACGTGGCAGTTCAAGTGACATTTGAAGTGTAAACATTTTATGACGTGACTTTTATTTATTAAAAATTAACTAACTGACAAAAGAAACTAATTTTTTACGACAAGAATTTTTTATGACCTGTCTTTTATTAATTAAAAACTTTAACCAATTTACAGAAAAAAAATTACTAACATTAGATAACAACTGGGTTGATGTAACACTATTGTCATATATATGTATGTTAGTATGCTAAGTCGATAATTTACTGACTGACAAACGAAGAAACTATTGTCAAATATTACTAATCTTTGAAGTCCAATTTAATTCCTTGATTGTATTGAAAAGTGTTTTTAATATTTATTGAAGCTACAATTTTCTATGAGATTTGATCAACTTATCTTGAAAATATAAATTATTTTATTATTAACTCTGAATTTTTCTATAATCTTTCTAGGGTATTATAGATATTTTGTGTTTGAAAGTGTTTTTTATCCGGATAAATTTTAGCCAAATAGCAGCACTCGATGATAAACCATATTATTAGCACTAATTTTGTTAATTAGAACAAGGGTGTCTTTTTTCTTTTTCTTTTTATCATTTTGTAATAAAATAGGTGTATAGAATGAAGGCGCCATTTGGGTTGAGGTGGCACATCACTGAATTTGCAGATGCCATCCACAAGGGCCCAAAAACCAGACAACCCATTTGTTTTAAGCATCTGTGTTTGTCAATTTTGAGAGAATATAGTATACAGCGAGCATCACAAAATGAAAACAAACATAAAGTGTTATTGGAGTCTTTTTCAGCCTCAAGTAATCCAAGACTTACTTTTTCAAAATATACAAATGTTATTAATCAAAGCATAATGTGAAAATTTTATAAAAATAATAACAATAAACTGTCCAATTAAAAATTATAAATCAGGAATGTGTGACCTCATATGATTCTAAGTCTTGAATAAAAAGACAGCTTCTATACATTAAAATGGAAGCCTCTATGATGTAATACTCAAAAAGGAATAATTATAATACATGTTTTGTTAGGAATTCTGTGCATCCTAACAAAATTTATCTGAAATTGCAATATCATGTACAAATTGCCTTACCCTCAAACTGGGTAGTTAACATTCCAGTAGAGGAAGATAAATGGCCTCCCTCTACTCTTCTCAACCCTCCAATTAAACACAGAGGGCACAAAAAAATGAATAAATAAAGGCAAAAAAAGAAAGAAGCTATAGAATTGGAGTCCTAAGTTATGCTTGTCTTGAGTTTCTTCATGGCTTGATCAGGTTCCTCCTCTCTTGAACTGCGATTTCGGGTTGTCCCTTGATTGCTAGAAGGAATTTCTTTATCCTGAGAAGAGATTTAGATAGGAAGGTTGATAATGTGATGTGATACAATAAAATCATATGGAAGAATCCCAAGGAAATTGAGATGAACCTTAGTGATGGATGTTGGAGTAATTGGTCTAGCGTTCATTCGTTTTCCGAACTCGATTTGCACCGACATGGTGGCCTGTGACAAATCTACTCCGGAACTCTGCAATGCTTTTGTAAGCGTATTTAGCAGCCTGCCAAAGAATGATCAGCTATAATTAAAAGAAGAAGTCCGATTTGAATAAGAAATGGTACTCTAGGTACAAACAAAAAAATACATAGAGCGAATTCTTAATTTAAGTATTAGGAGAAAACCTTATTCATCTAGATGCAAGAAAAATTAAGTAATTGCAGGTTCGATTTATAGTAGGAAATGTAAAGGATGTTGAAAGAGTATGCACTGACTAAAATGTAAAACTTGTAGGCTCTCACCCTTGTGAGTAAACACTTGAGATGTTAATTGTACCACCATCAATGGTCAGTTCCTGCTGTTTAAGCATGTCACTGGCAGCAGCCCCATCAGCGCTGCATGATCTCGGACATGATTGGTGTTGAGGAAGAGATGCCAAGTTCTCGGCATCGGATGTCAATCTAGTTGTGAGTTGAGCTCCTGCACCACTGGTCTTTCCATCGTTGAAGAAATTTGGCTGTAGCGGAACGGGTGATACGGGGAAAGGCATCGCTTTATTTATATTTCCAGGATGATGCTCCATTCCTTTGAAAGTGGCAGCTGAGCTCGTGTCAGTTTCAACTGGGGTCTGAGCACTTCCATGAATAGTTGGAGACACGGCAATATTTTTCTCATCCAACTTTGCTGCAAACAGTAATGCAGCATTGGCACTGCTATTTAGGCCCGGTGACTGATTGTTCTGCATAAGCAAAGGGGAGGGTCAATCTTAAATCATGATGGCATCAAGGAAAAAAGAATTCTGGAACTTTGTTCATACTGTAAAATATGGAAAAGTAGAATTCACCCATGGCACTAGTTTTGCTGGTTCATGGTTCCATCCTTGGTATGAACCTTCATATTTTTGTACTTTCTCCTGTAAAAACTGGATGTATTCAATAACCTGAAAAAGGATCCAGAAACTCCATTGTTTAGCATAACAATAAATTTTGCCCGAAGAAAGTGAATGACTACAATAACATTCTCATGCACCTCTAGTAAAAATGATGCCTTGTCCCTCTTCTGATCACCATGCGGAATGAGCTGCCTCAACATTTGGAATCTGCATTAAAAAAAAATTGGTAAACCTTAGCGTCATGCCCAGTCAAAGAGTCGAGATAATGTACATCTAATTTGACGAGCCCAGTCGTTTTATGTGTAAAATTCTTCCTCCCATTCAGCAGAAAAAACCCTTCATCCTATATAGCGCTTGTGAAAAATTGGATCAACGACCAATGCTTGCTTGGAGAATTGCTAAAGTCTTTCACAATGAAGCAATTGGAAATACCTGTCATTGATCTTGCTTCTTCGGCGTTGCTCAGTGGCAGAATGTTTGGATCGCGGTGTGTTAGCTTTCTGATCGGTATTCTTCCCATCAACTTTGATTCTCAGTTCCCCTGTAACCAAAAGTAAAAAGAGAAGTTAATGGCAAAAGGCAAATAAAGGAAGCAGCTTGGACATCTCATGACAAAGCTCAATAACATTTTATATCAGCAAAAGAGGAATATTAAGAGAGCTACCGTTATGGATTGGCGAGGTACTTTCTTTTTTAAGAACAAACTCTTCTTCATCTTCCAAATCATCATCCTGGGTGCTACCTTTGGCTGATTTTATCATTTCCATGAAGCTTTGGTTCTTCTGCCCTGATGGCCTGTTAAACTCACACATGACATTTCAATTTTGATTATCAGTGACAACATTTTAGACTCCAGGGCAAAAAAAAAAAACGACACCATTTTAGATAAGCCAAAATTAACCAAAGACTTGGAGCATAAAATAAAGATAAACAGTGGAGGAGAAAGTGACTGACTGAGAGGAAGACAGAGCGCTGACACTATTCCGATGGTTGTTTGATGACGACTGTGAAGGTCTCTCAGATGATTCCCATTGCCCAGCCCTTGATGCTGCCTCTGTTACACGCCAAAAAATAATCAGAATGTTTCATGCTACGTACTAGTTGAAAAAATTGATACCTATTCTAGCTATTGGCTTCCTTTACAAAATTTTCCTTCTTTGAATCTCTCTATTTCAGATTTTAGTGTAGCTATGACTTCCTTTTTAACCTTTCTTGTTCAATTGTTCATTCTTTTTGCATCAGAAGAATAGTTTTTAGTGCCAAAATAGTCGTCTTTGAAATCATCACTTTTCAAGGACATCAAAGATAGGAAACTCCGGGCCAGCAGACCCTTCATGAAGTTCTAACTCGATATTCAGAACAGTCAAGTCACAAGGAGAATTGTCGACAAAAGTAATGTTTTTGCTCACAAATATAAACAATAATGTCCAAAGAACGCTGCTTTTGCTGGGACAAAATGATAAAGCGAGTATTATTCGAACAATTAACGGAACTTTACCAAAAAATGGTTTGAAGCCAAGATCCTCATACTGGCTAGACTTGATAAGCTTGACATGCTTGTTTTATAATCTAAGCTCTTTAACTAAATTATAATGTATTTTATAAAGCATCTTGGCTGGATATCCCCTGTAGTGATGCACTGAGCTTGCATGCACATGCAAACACATTGTGCCCAACAATTTAAAACTGCAGAGAGAAAAAGTTATTACCTCTAGCAGTGTTGGGTCTCTCTCCTAAATTCTCCTTCCCTGTCTTTCCCTTCTTCAATGCAGATTCTCCCCAGAGTGCAAACCCACTTCCGGTATAAGAGCTGCAGTTGGAGTGCTCCTCATTGTTTTCAGTGCTACTTGCTTGAGCAACACTGAAAATGGAACCCTCTGGCTTTGGAACTCTTTGATTGAAATAGGAAATGTGGCTGATGCTGTATGTCCCAATGCCACCTGGAAGTACATGCTCCACTGATGAGGATGGTGGCGCTGGAGGTGGTGGCTTTTCAAGTGTTGAAACATCCTCGTTTGTTTCTTCTTTCGCCCCAGCATTCCCCGCCCGTTCTAGTGGTTGTAGAAAATCATGAGTTTTCAGGTACACACCTGACCATGCATTGAAGATGTTAAAATTTCGTCATCGATATACCATGGCATGTGTTAACAATATGAGATATAGGGTTTGACTCTTCTCATCACACACACACACACAAATAAGTCATAGCTTCCTGAAAAATTACAAAACGAAATAAAACTATGAAAAGTAGATTTAGGCAAGAATATTAGCCAGCCAATATTGGGTAAAAAATTACAAAATTTATTATGTTCTAACATTGTGAAACGTAATTCAATCACTTCACAACACCTTTTAGTGAAAAATAAAAAGATCGCATCAGCCATTTTTAGGATAGTTGTAAAAAGTGGGTTCTCATAAAAATAATTGCTTTATAACTAACTGGTCTAGAAACTTCAACTATCTAATATTTGAGACAACTTGATAATCACTTTCGAATTAAGCTAATTTTTTTAACTAACTATACACATAACTAATTAGTAATCACATATCCGCCAAATCCACCATCCCCAGTACATGATGATATACCATTTTGAGCATGCAACGCCACGAAGTCCTGATGTGGAGCAACTGATATATCCCAAATCAATGGCTTCTCACGCGACAACCACACCCCCTCAGCGGGTCCCATCAAGAACCCAATCTGATGGCTGTGCTAAATAGGTAATTGCTTCCACCAATGACCAACCCTACATCGAGGTTGGGCCCACACCCCTCTTTCATGGCCCAGATCCATGATTCAATTGTAGTCATGTGCATAGACAAATCGTGATACCTTTTATTATTATTATTATTATTATTATTATTTTCATTTGAAATAATAAAAAGACACATAATTATCGCCATATTAAAAACCCCACAAAAATTCTCAAAAACAACCAGAAATTGTTGGGAAAAAATGATCCAGCGACAGAGAGAGTACCTTGGGAAGGAGGCCTTGGATCTTGTTGCTCGCTAGAATTGCTGTACAGTGATAGAAAGTCATGCCTTGGTTTCCTTCCTGTACAATTATTCTTCCAAATTACATTTCATCATCATAATTAACAAAAGATTTCTTAGATCAACGATTTGAACATCTTTAATTTAACTTAATTATGCGAAAAACGAATATAAGTTCTAAAAAAATTGAATTTATTTGAATTAACAATTTTAGTAATCACAATTTGGCTTCAAAAAGCTTGAAAAATATGAGCGTGTAGAGAAACGTACAAATTTCGAACAATGGAACACAAAAATGCAGAAATATTTTACGATAAAATTAAATAAGTAAATAAATAAATACCATCGGTGCCGAAGGGACGCTGCTGAGGGAGCTCCATCATCCAAAAAGGAGATATTATCGCGAGAATTCACCGAGAGCAGTAACTGTCGATTGGAAACTGAAAACACGGTGTCGTTTCCAAGGTTTGAAAATCCAGAGACGAATTCAGAACCTCTTAATCAGATCCGTCCCCGCAGGTAAATTCTCAGAATCGTCCTCGAAGCTTTGCCTCGGACTCCGAAGATCGGAGGCGCATTCACTTCCTCCGCCCGAATCCGAATCTGCCGTACAATTTCAACGACGGATTACCCCACGCCATGGATATCCATATTTCAGGTCTGAATTGAAAGAAACAGAGAGATACAGTGCGTGTATATGCATATCCGTAGAGTTATTAGTTATGTAGGCTCACCTGTGATCTGAATTACGAAACTTTTACGTCAAGTTTCAGCTCCGAACTGCTTCAAACTGATTTTAACGACGCCTTTTCCCGATGAAAGAGAATGCGCAAAAATTTTCTCAGTTTCGTGAATTTTCGTGGGAACCAAACAGTGATGCTGAGAAAGTGGAGAGGGTGGGAGGAAGGAGGAGGAGAAGGAACTTTCTCTCTCTATTTCTCTGTGTCTGTGTATGTGTTTCTCTCTGTGGTGCGTGCTTTGCTTTGGGATCTTTTATACAGTTTTTTCCCCTTTCTTTTAAACGGTATCATTGTTTTCCGTTCCGTTATGTTAACGTCGTTGCGGCGTTGAGCGGAACGAAGGCGTGAACAGTTCTTTGTGTTGGTGTCCAGTCTTTTTATAGTGTTATCTTGATGGTATGTTGATAAGTCCATGTGGTATTAGAGCCAAAGATTACAACCAGGTATTCTATCCCTGTTTTTTTTGGAGGAGGGTAAGAAAATAATTAAACAACCATGAAATTCCAAAGTGTAGCTAGTTCTTTCCCAACCCTATCCTCTTTTATCCCTAGTACATCAGGATCTAATCTTGTTTCAGAATTTATCCAACTTACTTCATCTCTTTCTTTGCAAACCCACGAAACGAATAAAATAGAACACCTTGTTGAGTATTCTTACATCCCTGAAGATGCTCAAGTTTCTGCTAGTACAAGACCTTTGATGAATCTCTATGTTGTTTATCAAAAGTCCAGAGGAGTAACAAACATCTGCCAACTTTTTTTCAGAAGAAGACCTACTCTAAAAGAGTATGTCCAAGCTTCTAACTTGAACCAGTGTCATTTAAAAGCTACAGAAGCAGAGCAGTATGTTACAATTGAGGTTCCACAAAGCCTCATAAAGGAATCCTTAAAGCAAGGGTACACCCATTTCCATTGGGGTTCGGTACGTTTAATGTTTACCTATCACAACAGGAAGGGAGTTCCTGTTACAGCCAGACTTGCTCTCCTGGATACCAGAATTTTAGAATATCAGCATTAGTCATTGGATCAGTTCTAACAACTCTTGATGTTGAAACTGTGATGCTCACGTTCTTTTCAAATTTTGTGATGTCTCTTTCAGACCCAAACCTTTCAACTTGCTTGAAGGTTCAGTTGCAGATAAAAGGAGTACAACATGTGGCTTCCTCTCATATAGCCACTTTACACCAATAGGTCTGTTACAGAGTTCAGGATCATGATGTTGACCTTAACGGTTATGGATCTAGTGATGCACTGTTCGTTTTATCGGAGACAGCTGATAGAGTCCTTACCATTGTGAAATCCCCCAAGCAATTGGACACAGAGACATTGAAGAAGTTGATTCCAAAGTCTTGGATCACCAACTATGAAAAGGTTAGGCAGGTGGAGAAGCCTATCCAGTCCCAAGACTATACTTTCCATCAACGGAGAGATGGAACTGTCCAGACAGTCTACAAGAATGCTGAAGATCTAGAAAGTTCTAGCCCTGGAATCTTTCAGACGATTGCCATGATACAACCTGTTCCAGTTGAAAAGAAAATTCCCATTGTGTATTTTGAATCTACTGGTCAGCTAGTTTACATAGGTAAAATTGATGGGCACTTTATATGGGATGTTGATCCCCGTATGTGTGAAGAAGGTTGTTCATGTTAGGAAGAAGATTTTCCTGAAGGTTCTTTGAGGAGAAAGACCAGAAGACCATCTTGCAGGAAAATTTCTCATCATACCAGGAGAGACGATGAAGACTCTTTACCTTGGATTGCTATCTCCAAGGATACTCAGAAGAGATCTGATGAGAAGATAAAAAATGAATGGAGGAAGAGATTTCCTCTTCCAATTTATGCTGAAGCTTTAAAGATTCTGAAGAACAAAAGTTCTTGTAATCCTTCCCCTGAAGTGGTGCAAAAGACATCTCATGTTCCTATACCTTATTGTATGGCCTCATCTACCTCTAAGGTGACAGATGTTCAAGATGAAGAAGAATACCCTCATTTGGTTCCTTACACCACCAACCATGGAGTCTCCTTACGGTTGTATACAAAGTCTAAAACAGATAGACCTTATGGTTCTTTTGAACCATTATCTCAAGGAGAATAAGTCTTAAATTGGCAAACAACAGTCACGTAGTTTAGAAACATCATTTGGCTAGTCAAGATGCCAAACTTGATAAGATCTTACACGCTGTTGAAAAACAATGATCTGATGTAAAACATGTCAGCCAAAGTATTCAAGACCTTCACAATGAGGTTCATCGGAAGATTTCCAAGCTTGAGAAGGCTTTGAACAAGATGATTTTGAACAAAGAGTTTGGTGAAGAATTTGTTCAAAAGGAAGCTGAGCTGAGAAGGGTAAAGAAAGATCAAGAAAGATTGGAGATCAATATGAGGAATGCTACAACCTCATTCTATGATCCTCTCAGACCCTATATGATGTTTAAGGCATCTTTAAGTCCTATTGAAAAAACCCCAGACCCTCAGGGGGTTCATGGCCTTTGCCAAGAAAGATATTATTCCTATGATTTCATCGACTTTTGTGCAGGATGATAAGTTCAAGAAAAGGGAAGTAGAGTCTAAGAGGAGGAAACAGAAGGAGAAGGAGAAGCAGAAAGCTGAAACGCCTTAACGACAGAAGGATAAGCCATCATCGGGTTTTATGGCAGCTATTAAAGAGGATTCTACGCCATCCATAAACTACATGGCTTCTATGTATCAAGACTCCCAGGATCCTTATGCATCAGAGTCCCAAAGTTCTTCAGACACATCTAAAGCAACTCAGGAGCCCTCATCTCCCCTAAGCCAAGAGTCATCTAATGATTCTGATTATGTTACAGATACAGAAAGTTCCAGTTCTTCCAAAGAAGAAGAAAGTTTAGAAGTATCCTCTGCAGATAAGTCTTTGTCAGACATATCCTCTGATTTTAAAAAACAATTATGCAGATATCTCAAAGATCTTCATGTCAAAACCAAAACAGTAGACGGAAGTTGGACAAACGTCTACAGCTAACAGATATGCTGAAACTGAAGATCAAGACGAAGCTGAACCTATTGAGATAGATGTTACCCAAAGAGAGAAGAAACCAAAAGGTGGATTGTGGTTCACTTTTGATGACATTCCTATCTACAAAAGAAGAGACAGAATGGGAGAAATTAGTGCCTGGGTCAATCTACAGAGAACAAAACTCAATTTCAGTCCAGAAGAAGTTCTGAAAGAACTTGCTTATCGATTTGTTGGATCATTACGTGATTGGTTTATCTCACTAACCCCTACAAATCAATTGATGTTTACAGGACTAATAATTGAAGAAGCAATGTGCTTAATCTATATGGAGTTTATTGGAAGTGTTGTTGTTTTCAACAAAAACCATGAACAAGATTTCTACAAAATGAAGTGTTGCTCTATTCAGACCAAAGACCTTCATTGTCACTATCAAAGGATGTCAAAATCTTACTACCAGCTAGGAGGAACTAATAATCTAGAGCTAAGACATACTTTTGTATCC
>CAODLS011952854.1:0-11787 GCA_948243855.1 Flueggea neowawraea
TTATTTTTTATATTTAAATAAAATATATTATTATTAATTCATAATTAAAAATAATTTTTAACAATTAATTTTGTTTATCAGGTGATAAAAAAGAACTAAGTTTATGTTTAGTTTATGAAAAAATAATGATTGAAAATAGAGCTAGAAAAATATTCTGAGAATAATCTTTTTTAGAGTTGGAAATAGAGATTTGGATTAGAGATGATTTTACTGTAATAACTGTATATTTAGAATTTTTAAGTTAAAAATAGAGTTTTGAGTTGGAGATGACCTAAGATTTACTTATTGTATTCATTTATTTATGTTTGAAACTAATTTTAATTTTTGTGCAAGTGATTTGTGTTTTTCTTCTATTGGGTTGGTTGTATTTGGGCCGATTTCATGTGTGTATGTTTGTTCTGTGATTTTACAGATTCTGTTTGTTGATCTCTTTTCTATTGTGTTGATTTGTTTGTTGCTTATTAGATTTGGAAAGACCAATTTTTTTTTGTTGTTTGTTGATGTTATTCTGGGTTATTTAATGCTACATTGATCTGATGATGGTTACCTGTTCAATTTTCATTTTTATTCTATACTTAGCTATTGAAACCCAGAAAGGAATGCTCTGTTAGAAGATGTTCATATGTCATGCTTTATCGTGAATGGCTAATATCAAATTTTTGACCCAAACCAAATGAAGTTTGTTAGTTATAAAACTGGTGGTTTGTGCGAAATTACTCCTTAAAAAAGAATAGGGCCTCACTGTTGATTTCCGAAAATCTTATTAATCCAATTCGTAAATAGTCTCAATTACACTTACAGTTCTTTATGAGAAAATATTCTACATAAATTCAGAAAAAACTAAGTTATTCCAATGAAAAGATAAATCTTTTTAACTCCTGTTTTTTGATAATTCAATAATATTTCACATTTGATGTATAGAGATTGATTACTGGTGTTTCTATAAACAGCTTAATAATCCAACTTAGTATAGAGATTGATTAATTGTCCCAACTAAAAATAGAGAGTTGTATTATTTGTTGCCTTTTTTTTTCCTTATTATGCACGTCTTCAACGCACCAACTAAGACATTTTTTTTAACAGCCACTGATAGATGGATAACATGAATTTTTTTGTTGCTGATGTTAACCCTACCAAGGAAACATGGAAGATTAAAGTAAGGGTAACAATTCCACTTCTGTTGGGAGCATCGAGTTTGTGTCACTAGATGCGAAGGTAATGCAATGATTTAATGGTTGCTTAACATCTTGATAATATTGAATAAATATTAACATATATCATATTTGTTATAGGATGGAAGGATTCAAGCCAGCATCAAGTAAGGCTTGATTCGTAGATTTGACAAAACTATTTTTTTTTTGTCAGCAACAAAACTATTATGGAAGGCCATGTTTATTTGATTTCTAATTTTGTGGTTTGTCGTAATGGTGGAAAAATAAGTTGTACTGATCACAAGTACAAAATAAACTTTGTGCAAACTACTTTGATACGAAAAGCAGAGGGCACATCCATAGACTTGCACGGAATTCGGTTGAAACCCTTTGAAGACATATTGTTGCCATCCGTAGACAAAACATATATAGTTAGTAATTAATCTAACTTAAATAGGTTTAATATGCCTTTTCAACTTTTTTTAAAATTGTTTCGATAATTTTGTACAAATGTTATTAGAATGCTCACTGGGATGAGAAGTGTTGAGACGACTGCAACCAACGGAAAAGAAGGAAAAAGAGTTACTACATATACTCTTTCCCACACTTCAAATAAAATCTCTGCAATTATTGAGCCACTAACTGTAATGATACTTTGATTTTTTCCATGCAAGGAAAAACACTTTGGCTTGCACTCTATGGGACAATTATGCAAATCATATTGTTGCCTTCTCTAACAATGAAACTAATGCTGCTATTGTTGTTCTTATCCAGTTTGCAAGAAACTCAAAATTCAATGGTAACTTCTCTATTATTTCAAATTAAATAGATCATTGCCAAAAGTTAACTAACATCTTTTTTCAGCTGCAATCACTGTGTCAAATTCAAAGTATACTTCAAGAATGTTCATCAACCAAGATATTCCTAAAGCCATTGAATTCAAGAAGGGGTATTCAATGTGTTTGTCTTTATTTTCGTAATACATTTTTAATAGCCGCATTATAATCTAATATTTTATGACTAATGTCTACAGCTTCCCAACTAATGATGATCCTATCCCTAGAGTTTTTCATTTGTCTTGCACTGGGTCGAACTCTCTAGCTGAAGATTTACTTGAAAAATGTGAAAGCAAAAATCTTGAAGAAATTAGAGATATTAGAAAGGTAAAATAACAATTATTCACAAATTGCTCTATTGATAATTTCTTCTGTTACATTTACATAGAGCAGTTTCAAGTATATAAATTATCTAAATGTTTAACTTGATGATAATGAAGGAGTGCACATGTGCGATTTTGGCAACTGTTGTGAGTATAGAAAAAGAATACGGTTGGTTCTACAACACTTGCAACACCACACCAAAAAAATCAAAAGGGACGATGGCATTTTCTGGTGTGATGATTGTTGCAACACTGTGAAGAATTTAGTCCCAACGTACTCTTAATTTAATATTTGTTGTATTTCTTCCCTACAACCGTATTTATATGTTATGTTCTTTTTTGCAATTTCTCTTTAGGTTTAAGATACGAGTTAGGGTCATGGACGACACATCAAGTACTTCCTTTGTGCTTTTTATCGTGATGTCCAGCACAAGTACTGATTGGGAAAACAGCACCAAAACTTAGGAGTCATTTAGCTGAGGTAAGCTTACGTTGAGGTTGTTTTTCACCTGAATACATATATCATCAATATTAACCATCTATAACTTTGCTATTTTTTATTTTACCCACATTAGGTAGGAGACTTGGCCACGTCGATGCTCCTAATGATGCTTAGCCTCCATTTACACACCACCCAACAGTTGCCTTTCATGTTCTGGTGCAGTTTCCCATTGCACATCTAGATGCAAGTTGTTTTAAGTTTAATCAATATTTAGGATTTGTCAAATTGGTGCAATTTGTGTTGTTTGTTTGTTGCTTATCAGATTTGGAAAGACCAAAGTTTTTCTGCTGGTTGTTGATGTTATTCTGGGTTATTTAATGCTACATTGATCTGATGATGGTTACCTGTTAAATTTTCATTTATATTCTATACTTAGCTATTGGAAACCAGAAAGGAGTGATCTGTTAGAAGATGTTCATATGTCATACGTTGTTATAAATGGCTAATATCAAAATTTTGACCCAAACCAAATGAAGTTTTTAAGTTATTAAACTGGTGGTTTGTGCGAAATTACTCCGAGAAAAAGAATAGGACCTCATTGTTGATTTCAAAAAAATCTTATTAATCCAATTCATAAATAGTCTCAATTACAAGTACAATTGTTTCATGAGAAAATATTTTACATAAATTCAGAAAATTAAGATATTCCAATGAAAGAAAAAAACTTTTTAACTCCTGTTTTTGGATAATTCAGTAATATTTCAAATTTGATGTATAGAGATTGATTTCGGGTGTTTCTATAAACAACTTAATAATCCAAATGACAAAATAGTAGCAATTACATTTACAATTTATTCATGAAATTTTTTTTCCATATCCCTTGCATAATATCTCTGAAGGTATACAGACAAACTATATGATTAGCGAAAACGAGCAAGGATCGAGATCCTACATCTTAGCCAAGCACAAACAGCAGAAGTTTAGGATCGATGCAAGCCTTTAGTTGAACCACATCCTCTCAGAATAGGAACAACTAATATTTGCGCAGCCTAAAAGCCAATCAAGAGCTGGGATTAACTAGAAGAAAGACAACACTTTCTTCCTTCTTGCTCCTCTTGAAAAACATGAGTTTTTAGGTGGAAGAGAAAGATATGAAAGAATGTATTTTTTGGAGAGAGGAAGAGAGTCATCCACACACTTGTCCCTCTTTTATATATATATATATATATATATATATATATATATATATATATATATATAAAATTATCCAATACTTATTGGATAATTATGTACATATATCTCCAATATGTAAAATATCACTTAGATATTTTTCTTCATATCGGGCTAAATATTGAGCTTCACTTTAATTGGGCTTACTTGGCCCAATTAAGGAGCCAACAACCAATTACCCAATTAATTGGTTGAGCTCGCCAGTAACTTGATAATTGACGAACTCGGGTTCCATCCATTAGTGTCATGGGCGAACTCGGTTTTCTAACATCTCTCACTCGCACATGGCAATATAGTTCATCATCATGCAATATGGTTAATACTTACATAACCATGCTCAATCCCCTTGTCATACAGGCAAGTAGACCGCGCGACCAACATACGTCAAGAATACATACACTATATGCCTATTAGGGTAGTACAGTGATCTCGACTAACAGATCCTACTGTCATTATGTCTTCAATACAAGCTCCAACCTATAAATGAAATTTATGTATTCATCTCCCTAGAACATTTTTCACAATCGCTGGTTCCACTTATAATTCTGATCTCAAAGAAGTTTTACTCATGTTCACATGTCCTGACAAACAATGATAGGCACCTATGCAAACAATGAGACTGGTGCGAATACGTTATTAAAAATGATATTCCCCTCTTACACTGGACGATCCACCTTAGCCAAGTTTACTTGCCTAGCGTATCACGCTTAGTCGAATCAATCATGACCATTAGTGGTACACTAAAGTAGCCTAACTCAACTAAGTGTTTTGAATGTGTTAAGGGTCTTAAGGGATGAGTCATCGATAACTATATGTTCACGAGAGGGTCTCACACTAGAAAAAGAGAGATCATTATAATCTTTTTCATCCCCATAGTCATTTATAGCACACATGGTATGATCATGTGCTGTGGTGTTCTATCATTCTCTTAGAAGAGTGCATGTTTATGAAATTTATTAATACCACACAGAAGTTTCAGTTAAAATGTATTTCGCTATTTTAACCTTAATCCTCACTTAACATGATTACTTCTGGCTTTTAGACAGAATACACTCAAATACTTACAATTTTAGCGTCTGATCATTTGATGATCAGCATAGGAGTTCATCCTATGGCGTACGTTTTTTTCCATATGATTTATCTTGCCTTTTTACAATGATCTTACAATTGTAAAATGCAAGACGGTCTCTTGATTATAAACATAATCTTGACTTCATGTTCAAAATCGGCCTCATCTTAGTCATTGCCCTACATATTACAAGACTAAGGTAAACACCCGTGTGAGTGGGTTATTTCTCTGTCCAACATGCTCTATTACTAATGAATGTGTACTCACAACATTCTTATATGTGTATTCCGAACAATGAAATTTCAAAGTAAGAATGATCTTATTTATGGACTCAAAATCATAATAAGGGAATATAGAGTATTATTTTACATCCTACGTAGGCCTAGAGAGATAACATGTCTAATGAAATCTTCCCTAGCTAAGGGCTTAGTAAATGGATCTGCAATCATTTCACGTGTAGGAATATACTCTAATTTCACATATCCTAGTGCAACTAGATCTCTAATAAGGTGATACTTGATTTTGATGTGTTTAATCCTTCCATGGTACCTCGGGTCCTTGGAGTAAGCAATCGATGCTTGACTATCACTATAAATAGTTAGAGGGTCTTGAGAAGCAATTAACCCCAAATGGTTGAGCATCCTCTTCAACCAAACAACCTCTTGCACTGCGACAAATGTATCTATGTACTCAGATTCCATAGTGGACAACGCTATAGTGGACAACGCTACACTAGTCTATTTCTTATTTCTCCAAGACATAACTCCACTATTAAGCAAGATATATATCCAGATGTGGATTTTCTCTCGTCCACATCTCCGCCTAGGTCTACATCTGTGTATCCTATTAAGAGCATATCCTTTCCTTAATATCACAGTGCATAATCAACAGTACATTTCAAGTATCGTAGAACTCGTTTTACTGCTTGCTAGTGAAATTTTTCAAAATTTGACTGGAATCTACTTAGCAGACCAATAGCAAAGCAGATATCGGGTCTAGTACATATCATTGCATGCATTAGGCAACCAATGGCGTTGGCATGTGGAACATTCTTCATTTGTTCCTTCTCTATTGCCATTTGTAGACACTTCTTATGGTTAAATTTGTGGTTCTTAGCTATTGGGTTGCCACAAGATTGCATTTTTGCATATAAAATCGCTCTAATACTTTTTGATGTACCCCTTTTGTGAAAGAGATATCAATCGCTTAGATCTATCTATTGAGATTTTAACCCCAATGACGTATTTTGTGTTTCCCATGTCTTTTATTTCAAATCTGGTCGATAACCAGTCTTTGACGCCTCTGTTATAGGTCAGATTATTACCTGCAATAAGAATGTCATCTATGTATAACGTTAGAATGACAAACTTGTCTCTCAATTGTTTGAGGTATACACAATGGTCTTCATCGATCCTTTTGAAATCAAATCAAATAATCGCTTCATGAATGCGGATATACCATTGCCTTGAAGACCGCTTGAAACCATAAATAGATCTCTTCAGCTTGCAAATTTTATGCTCTATAGTAAGGACTACGAAACCCTCAGGTTGTACCATATAGATTTCTTCGTCTAGTTCCCCCATTAAGCAACGCAGTCTTTACATCCATTTGATGTAACTCAAGATCCACAACAATAATTAATGCTAAGATCAACCTAATCGAGGAAAATCTTACAATAGGTGAGAAGGTCTCATCGTAATCGATTCCTTCCTGTTGTGTAAACCCCTTTGCAAGTAAGCGACTTTTCCTCTTGATGGGTTTGCCATCAGTGCCACACTTAATCGTATGTATCCACTTATTCCTAATGACTTTTTGGCCTTCAGGGAGCTTAACCAATTCCCACACTTGGTTTAAACTCATCGATGCCATTTCTTCTTTCATTAACCTAATCCATTCATCCTTACTTGGAGATTCAAGAACTTCTCGCATGTTTGCAAGTGTTTCCTCATCTAGTGGGATTATTGTTAAGAAAAATTCACTCATTTTTTCTATTAAAAAATGTCGTCTTGGAACTTTACCTTTCGCCGACTTACGTGACAGTTCTGCCTCTTGATATACAAATCGCATGTATTCGTCAAGATTCGAAATACTCCAACTGGAAAAAGATTCTCATTTTGATTTGTCACAGGATTTTGACTCCCATTGAAATTAGGATTCATACTCCCACTTGAGTTAGGATCATAAATATCTACTCTGGCTTGAGGTGTAAAGTCTAAATTTTCATCCTCAACCACGAAATCTCTCCCACTTGGATGGAGTGATCCTAAATGTTTAGGTTCATGTGTCTCATAAAAAGTGAAGTCTTTATTCACTTCTCCTAGTTGTGGAAATTCCATTTCATGGAATGTGACGTTTCGAGATTCATACTTGGTCACTGTGCCATCTTCTTACTCTCCCACTAGGAAGTATCCTTTGGAGGTTTCTGGATATCTTATAAAGATACGTTTTCTACCTCGTGGACCAAGCTTTCCATGTTTGCTAGAGGTATTATGGGCATAGGTTGCATAACCTTATGGCCTCAAGTAAGATAGATCGGGCTTACGACCTGTCCACATCTCGTAAGGTGTGGTGGCAACAGATTTAGTTGGAACACGATTTAGGACATGAGTTGCTATTAGCAACGCATCTCTCCAAAAAGAGATTGGTAAGCGAGCTTCAACCATCATTGATCTTACCTGTAATACCTAGTCCATTTTGATCTAGATTCTGATAGCGCTCCGATCTAGCTTTGATTGATATCTGGAGGATTGGTATTTGATTTTGGTTGGCAGATTTATTTTCGAGGTCTTAGGAGTAGAGGAACCTTGAGGATGGTTTGGATCAAGATCGGGAGTGAGAAACGTCAAGTATGAGCACTGTAGAGGTCAAGACGTATGTTGGTACTAAGAGAAAGACGTACGTTATCTAGAAATTCGCAAGATTATCAACGTATGTTAAATTGGATCATGACGTACATTGTGTTCATGCATAACGTACGTTGAGGTAGTGCAACGTACATTGTGTTTGAAACAGAGGCAACTGAAACGTGGTTTGACTTTGATGACATACGTTATGCTTGGAATAACGTATGTTGTGCATGTTCAGAACGTCTTTAAAGCACCCAACAACCCGACGTTTTGCATTTATCACACTCCTCTCTTACTCAAAACTCTCTCAACTCATCTGAAGCTTCACAACAGTGTTCATCCATCACTTCTAACCAATTTATGAGGTAATATTACGTATATTTCGTGGATTAAACATCATTCTCATGCTTTAATTTTTGAAATCTGTTTTTGAACGAATTTCAATGGGTTTTGAATTTTGCATAATTCTGAGTTAATGGTTGCTAGGGAATGCTAGAATAAGTTAAATGAGACTTATATTAACAAGAATCAAGCCTTGAATCATGAGATTTATAGTTGTTTTTGTGTGGTTAGGGTTAGGGACTGTTTTGGACAATTTTGATGATTTGGTTGTTGTTTTGATGAATCTGATGCTTGATTTGAGTTTAAGAAGATGATTTGAGTTAGTGTGCATGATCGGAAATGATTTCAATCTGTGAAATTGAGAGTACGGTGTTTTTGGTGTAATTTTCTGCCGCAGGGAACAAAAATAGAATTTTGGTGAATTTGAGTTCTTAAGAAACCAGAAGTGATATTTGAGAGTTTAGGGACTGGTTTATAATTTGTGAGAGTTTGAAGACTCTTTTGAGGATTCTGATTACTTAAAGGACTAGTTTGTAATTTTTGAAAATTATAAGAACTATTTTGTAATTTTACAAGGATCCATGAACTAAAATGTAATTTTACAAAAGTTCAGGGGCCAAATCCTAATTTTATGTAGATTTCGATTTTTGAGTCGAAAGGGTTAGATCTTCAATCAGGATGGGCTTTTGGGCATCGTTTGAGTATTTGTTATCGCATATGCATGTGCACACATTTCGGTACCGCCACAGTACCAATATTTTCTTTGATATGTTCTGATACATATTACCTCTGATATTGTTTTCAACTTTGTGTCCGTAGCACAACCAACCATTGACTAATGACGCTTGATTTGTATTATCAGCTAGGACATCTAGGTAAGTGGATGATAGCTTCAGACACATAAACTGTGTCTCGAAATTCTATATTTTGTTTTTGATGTGTTGGCTTTAATTATATTAAAATTGGACTAATCCGATGATTGACTAATTTAATAATCTGATTATGTGGATTAATAATCGGTTTTCTGTTTTGAACTTTGATATATATGTACTATATATCTTCACTGTTTTTTATGTTGATTGCATGCCTTTGCTTTCATACTAGATTGGTATGGTTTTGTGATATGAGACACTTATGCTACGAGATACGTAGCCTTTGGTATACCAATACATTGAGAAAGCCCAACTACCAGGGATGTCGGTAGTCTTTGTAAATTCTTTGGAAAAATAAAGATGAAATTTGGTATTTATTTTGAAAGGAAATATTTTGGCTATTCTGAACTTTAGAACGTAAATGTTCTTATTAAATTTAAGCAAATAGGCCTAAGCTTAAGCTAATGAGCAAATCAGGGGGGTTCATTTCAGATGCTATACTTTCCTAATGAAGATGTCTTGAATATTTGCTGGCCTTTCCATTAAAGGATGGGTGTGCTATAAAACCAGAGGCAAGGATAGGAGATGGCAAGTTTTGTTTTCTTTTTTACATAAAATTCCATGCATTTGTTACTATTCAATCTCCTATTTCCTATCTCTACAATCTCCTCCTCTTCCATACAAGGTCAGCATATTGGAAGCAAGAGGGAGTTTATCGATAAAGAATATCAGATAGCCTTCATGCATCTTGGTTTCTGTTCAGTGTTCAGGCATTGCTCTCATAATTTCGTTAGTATTTTAGGGATATTTTTATACAAATCAGATTGTGCAATTAGCCTGACTGATTATGATAATCACTGCATTTTTATATTGGCTGTTCTGGTTTTGGGTTGCTGCTGATGAGTATGAAATTGATTCAACAGTTGTGATATTCGTTTGAATAGATATTTTCATTTTGGCTTGGTGCTGTTGCATCTTGGTGCGGTGATATTCATTTGAATAGAAGGCTTTAAAATCATATGTAGTCAATTACAATATTCTATTGGTTCACTTGATGGCTTCTTCTGGGGAAGAGTCGTTTACACTGATATTTTGGTCCAATTTTCACAAGCATAAGTTGGGTACCCATTACTCCCATTTTACATGATAAGATAGCAGGATAGAAAAAAGGCTAGTACTTTATAGCATGAGATCTTTGATCGGTAAGATTACTTTGTGTGAATACGAGGAAAGAATCTTGCTTGAACAGATCTAATGTTGGATTTCTTTAGTTTCAAATATTGGAAGTATTAATATAAAATATAGAGTATCAAATACATGGTTCAAATGTTCACTTATGAATTTAACTTGTTTATTTTCTTTGCAGGAACCTCATATGGAGGTGTTAACACCTGGGTCTAAAAATCTGCAGGCATACATTATAAATAGGATACTGGTGTATGTCTACCGTGACTTCCGAGCTGCTGAAAAACTTGGTGTTGTTCCTTGGATCGGTGCAGATGAGTTGTCGGCTCAGTTCCCCAACCTTTCTGATACAATCATACGGAAGAAGCTAAAAGAATGTGCTGTATTGCGGGTATGCTTGAGGAAATAAAATTTTTGGAAATTATTCTAAGTTTGCTATTAAGCATTGTTGGACAATTCCCATTTTTTTGCTCTATAATTTGTGGTTGCACTTTTCAATTGATTGCTTTTGATGAATATGCAACAGAAAGATGCAAATGGACACTTGTTTTGGTCCAAAAAGCGGGATTTTGGCATTCCATCTGAATAGGATTTGAAAAAGTTGGTGTTACCGGAGAATGTGAGTTTCCCATATTTGTTGTGGCATTTTTGGGACAGATTCATATTGCTATAATTATCTAGAAAATAAATACTTGGATAATCATGACTGCCATATTTTCCATATTAAATAGCATGTGTGGATCTCTTTGGGCGAATTTTTTTTCTCTGTTGATTACCATTTTTATAGTTTTGATTGATCGGCTGGAGGGCTGCTATCTAATTATTTTGGTCCAATACGCTTTCCTGATCTACATTTCAAAGTTCCGAAAGAATAAGACTTAGGAAGCAATTCCAAGATTTCTTTTATCCATGTGAACATTCTTTGTATTTTTTTGCTGATTGTTTCTGATTTGCGGACATTTAAATTCTTTATCCATTTAAAGGCTGAAGGTCTAATGCACACATTGCGTAACTATTGGAGAAGTGCAGCTTTAGGTTTTCTGAATAGTGAAATGTTCAGAATTTCTCGGGTTCATTTACATGTCAGTTCATGACCAGCAAAAGTTGGCAGATTCTATTTCTTGTTGAAAAAGCAAAAAAAAAAAAAATCAGTTTATTTTATCATAGTGAAAATACTTACAAACTCATTAGAATTGGGAAGACGATTCATAGCAAACTTGTTACAGAAAAATATTGGGAAGGAATTGATGTCTCATCTCAATTGTGTCTATCTGCATTATCTTTCCTTTTATTTGGTTGACATGGTCCATGAAATTCTTTTTGGGTTAGGTATGTTCCTATGAGAGTATGCAAGCTGGTCTTCATCGCCTTAAACACTTGGGTATTACAAGGTTGACACTTCCTACTAGCATATCAAATGCAATGAGTCAGCTCGCTGATGAAGCAATAGCTCTGGCAGCTGCATCACACATTGAGAGAGAGTTGCAAATA
>CAODLS011952946.1:0-10558 GCA_948243855.1 Flueggea neowawraea
AAATTTATTTTTCATCCTCACAATTTATTACTTTTTTTAATCAACAATCTATTGTATTTAAATCTAATGGTTAATAAAATTTATTTTTTTAAAATTAATTCTCACTATTAAATTTAAAAGAAATAGATGTTAAAAATAAAAATAAGTTTAAAAAACTTATTCTTAGAATAAGAAAAGCCCTCCCATATATAGTTGAGTTTTTAACTTTTCGTTATCACATATAAAAAACTTCCATAATTGTTTTATATAATGTGAACAATAAATATTGTGAACAAATTATATAGTACCGTTTTGCTTTATATAACCGAAATAGTAGCACAGTTGTTGTATATTTACATGCCTTCTTTAAACATTAATGGTATTAATTAAGGATAGTTTTAACTTTTTTTTCTGATTTTGCACTTCCATAATTTTTATAATAATATAATAAATATAGATAGATATATAAATATAGATGGATATGCTACTTTTTTTCCTTTTTATTTATTGGCTTCAACCGGAAATTACGGCGTTAATTTTGACACAGAAGGAGATCTGTTCCCTCGGTGATTATCCTTTAACTCATCAGGAAAAAGTTAAAAAAAAAAAGATTCGGTTTTAATCGACTACAGCATCCATACAAGGACATAAAATCCTTATATAAGAGGATTATATAGAAAAACAGCGACATACACGTAGGTGTGAGATATATTAGCCATTAACAAAGGTCAAAATTTTCAGCTTTATCTTCAATTTAGTGGCATTTGTGATTTCCAAGCAAATTTTCTATTGAATTTTTAACTAATTTTCAACTAATTTCCAACAACTCATTTTTTTAAGTAAGGAAAAGGGCAAATTCCTTTTTTTCTCTAGGGACAGTTTACAGGGGGAGAATGAGTGGTCAAGGGAAAATAGTCTGTGTAACAGGAGCATCAGGTTACATAGGTTCATGGATTGTGAAGCACTTACTCGTACGTGGGTATGTTGTTAAAGCCACAGTTCGTGACCCAAGTTAGTGTCTTTCTCTCTTTCTCTCCCAATTCTTATCTTATGTTGGCTCTTTTTTGGCTAATTCTTTGTTCATATATGTGTGACAAGAATTTGTCTTTAATGTTCTCTGATTACATGATGATGTGTCACCAGATGATCCAAAGAAGACTAAACACTTGCTTGAACTTGATGGAGCTAAAGAAAGACTTCAATTGTTCAAAGCAGATTTGTTAAAGGAAGGAGTTTTTGATTCTGTGGTTGAGGGTTGTGATGGTGTCTTTCATGCTGCTTCTCCTGTTGTTTTTCAGTCCTCTAACCCACAGGTTGATACAAATTTGTGGTTTCTTTTAATTTCTAGCTGAATCTTTTTACCGATTATTGATTTGGGTCCAAAAATTTTCAAATATTCTTGCAGTTGATTTCTGTTATTAATGTCTCTCAGTGTGCTTCGTGGTAAAATTTGATATTTGCTCTTCTGGGTTGATCGTTTTCCCATTATAGTATGAGAAGAGAGAATTGACTACATGTTTGTTATTGGAATGATCAAAGGATGGAAAAATTATATACATTGGAGAACTTCAATAAACCGGGAAAAGATAAATTTTGATAGGATAGCAACAGGTCAAAAAAACATGGACCTTGACTTGGAAAGTGGTGTTATAGAACAGCATAAGAACTATAAAGCGTCATAATTAAATGATTACAGATGTTATGAAGTCTGCTACTTGCTGGAATCGGTACAAAACAACTAAGATGCTGCATTGTTGGGGAGTTTTGACGGGTTAAATGGATTGGAGGAAGTGATCATGCTTGTTTCAAAATCTGAATCAATATGAACAATAACTGTAAATCCCTGTTCATTTTTGCGCTTTTCAGGAAGAAATTATCGATCCTGCAGTTAAAGGAACGCTTAATGTTCTTAAGTCCTGTGCAAAATTTCCGACAGTAAAAAGAGTTGTTATAACATCATCTATGGCGGCAGCTTTGCGAAATGGACGTTTGGCTCCCGATGTGGTTGTTGATGAGACTTGGTATTCAGATCCTAATGTTTGTACGGAAAGCAAGGTGAGTACTCCAACAAGCTTCTTAGTGCTTCTTATGTTATTGCTTGTCGAAATTTATCCGCGTTCTCTTTCAAGATTCACTGTTTAAGCGGTTACCATTTGCCTGAAAGTATGGCCAAAATTCAACTGAAATGTTCGGTTTCTCGATTGTTTTACATGGTAATGGAACTTATTCGTTTTCTTTCCAGCGCTGGTATGCACTTTCGAAAACCTTGGCAGAGGAGGCTGCTTGGAATTTTGCGAAAGAGCATGCAATCGACATGGTTGTGAGTAATCCAGCATTCGTGATTGGTCCTCTATTACAGCCAACTTTGAATGGAAGTGTGCAGATGATTCTTGAATTTATACAAGGTGATCTTCTGCAGCTTTAGATTCATTTATATTTTCTTGATCTTTGTTGCATTCAGCTTGATAAATGCAGCAGAACATGGCATACATGTCTGGTGAAGCCTTTGACTTTGTTAGGTCTTGCTTCTAGGAAATAAATGATTGACGGTTTCTCTATATACGTTGTCTTTTCTTTTCGTTTTTTTTTTTGGGCATATTGTGTTCCAATTTGCTCTCTGGGAAACTATTTCATGTGTTTTTACAAATAAAGGCTTTATTATGGCGCATTTAGAAAGTCAAATCATTGCATGATAAGTGATCAAATTATTGAAATATTCAAAATTATAGCTACTCGGCTAATGCAGTTTGCATTCATATCAAATAACTTTTCTGGTTTTTCTGATGCAGCAGAGTTTTTCGGTTGCAGGTGAGACATATCCTAATTCTTATTATACTTCCATCGATGTTAGAGACGTCGCAGATGCACACATTCAAGCATTTGAGATTCCTTCTGCAAGTGGCAGATACTTTTTAGCTGCAAACATTAATCACCTTTCTGAGATAATGAAGATTGTACAAAAACATTTCCCTGCTATGCACATTCCAGCAAAGTGAGTTGATATTCAGATTCAAATTTTCTGTTGCATTGTTCTGTTAAGGTGTCTTGTTCCCTGTTGGCAATTTCTCTGACAAAAAGTACTTACGCATCTTTTGTTATAGATGTCAAGATGGCGAGTTTTCGGTGCCACACTACAAAGTTTCGCAGGAGAAAGCAAAAACTATGGGCATCAACTTCATTCCATTGGAAGTGACTCTTAAGGATACTATTGAAAGCTTGAAGGAGAAAGGCTTCATTAGCATCTGATATGGGTTATTTATATCTATACTGTTGCAGATTTCTTTCTGAAAGTCGTGTTAAATGAGGTTGTGTGTTTTTCTTTGAATGTATCAATTGCATTTACGTGGAATAACCTTGAAAAATTGTTGCATATTTTTACGTCTTGAAGAAATATAAATAAAAATTTTACTTGCTTATGCAACTAAAAGGTGAAAATGGAGGAATCTCAGCTATTAATTTTTTTTTTGTTGAAAATTTTATTTGTTTTAATTTCTTGGAGACATATCAGCTACTTGAAACACGCAAAACCATTGAACATGATTCAAAGAAGCAAACTAAAGCACCCACCGCTTAGCTAGAAACTGACTGCACCAAGCAACAAGATTTCATGAAAGTAGTTCATTTTCCTTATATTGAACTATCCCACTTTTTTTCCCTTTTTTTTTATTGGCTTCAACAGGAAATCGAACTCTTTATCATTGGTTTATTAGGCTGTTTATTTTGACACTGAAGGAGGTATTTTCCCTTTGGTGATTTCCCTGTAAACTCATCAGGAAAAGACAAAGAAAGAAGAGATTTGGTTTTTACCGACGTTGTCATTTATATAAGGACTCCAAATACTTATATTAGAGGCTTATATAGAAAAACAGCAAGTACAAGTAGGTGTGAGATATATGAGCCATTAACAAAGGCCAAATTTTCTGAGTGGTGGTTATGATTGTGATTTCTAGGTAAAAAACAACTCATTTTTTCCAAGTAATAAATAGAGCAAATTCTTTCTTTTTTTCTCTATTGACAGTTTACATGGAGAGGATGAGTGGTGAAGGAAAGGTGGTGTGTGTAACAGGAGCATCAGGTTACATAGCTTCATGGCTTGTGAAGCACTTACTCTTACGTGGGTATATTGTCAAAGCCACAGTTCGTGACCCAAGTTAGTATCTTTATCTCTTTCTCTGTCACTTATTTTCTTATTTTGACAAGATTGTGTTTTTAATGTCCTTAATTGTTTTTATTATTGCTCTGATTATATGATAATGTGACACCAGATGATCCAAAGAAGACTAAACACTTGCTTGAACTTGATGGAGCTAAAGAAATACTTCACCTATTTAAAGCAGATTTGTTAAAAGATGGAGCTTTTGATTCTGTGGTTGATGGTTGTGATGGTGTTTTCCACACTGCTTCTCCAGTACTATTCAAGTCCTCTAACCCACAGGTTGACACAAATTTGTGATTTATTTCGATTTCTAGCCGAAACTATTTGTCCATTATTGATTTGGGTCCAGCAGTTTTCAACCAACCTTGCAGTTCATTGCTGTAATTAATGTCTCTGAGTCATAACCTCTCAGAATTCTAGGCGATTCTGCTCATTGATCTTCTGGGTTGCTTTCTCACTTTTCCTTTTTCCCATTTTAGTATTTGGAAGAGAAAGAATTGATTATATGTTTATGTTGTATCATAGAATTGACCAAAAAGGAAAATCAGGACTTAGTACATAGGAAGCTGAATTATTTGTTCATTTTTATGCTTTACAGGCAGAGATTATTGATCCTTCAGTTAAAGGAACCATCAATGTTCTCAAGTCTTGTGCAAACATTCGTACCATCAAAAGAGTGATTGTAACATCATCTATGGCAGCAGTTGTGTTTAATGAGAGAACTGTGACTCCTGATGTGGTTATTGACGAGACTTGGTTTTCAGATCCCAAAATTTGTAAAGAAACGAGGGTACTTCAACTAATTTCTTCTGTCATCGCATTCCAAAATTTATCTGCATATTGCAAGATTCAATGATTAAGCAATTGATCATTTTCACTCATTGTGGCCTGAACTTAAACTGCCAAATCGTTTTTCCCATTGTCTTGCATGGTTTCGAAAACATTGGCAGAGGAGGCTGCTTGGAATTTCGCGAAAGAGTATGCAGTCGACGTGGTTGTGATGAACCCTACATTCGTGATTGGTCCTCTCTTGCAGCCAACTCTTAATGAAAGCGTGCGGCAGATTCTTGAAGTTGTAAAAGGTGATTCTCTTCTGCAGCTATTCAGAGTTAAAACTCATTTACGTTACTTGATCTTTGTCGCATTCCAGATTGATAAAGCGCAGCAGAACATAATATGTGTGCATGAATGCTCTTCTGTCTTCTTGAGAAATTATCTTTTGTTGTTTCTCCATGGTGAAGGCTCTATTATAAAAGATTTACAATTACAAATCAAATTTCTGTATGATAATTTATCAAATTGTTGAAAAGATTGGAAAGAAAACTTCTCAGGTAAAGCATACTGCGTTCCAATCAGAAACTTTTTTTCTGGTTTTCTTGACACCGCGAAGTTCTTATTTTTTGGTTACAGGAGGTGAGACATATCCTGATTCTTATTACAGTTCCATCGATGTTAGAGACGTTGCTGATGCACACATTCAAGCATTTGAGATTCCCTCAGCAAGTGGCAGATACTGTTTAGCTGTAAACGTTAACCATTTTTCTGAGATTCTGAAGATTGTACATGAACATTTCCCTGCTTTGCAACTTCCAGAAAAGTGAGCTGATTTTCGGATTCGATTTTACAGTTGCATTATTCTGTTAAGGTGGCTATTCAGAATTTTTTATGCTGATTTTGTTGTAGATGCCAAGGTGGCAAATTTTCCTTGCCATATCACAAGATTTCACAGGAGAAAGCAAAAACCTTGGATATCAATTTCATTCCATTGGAGGTGACTCTTCAGGATACTATTGAAAGCTTGATGAAGAAAGGCTTCATCAGCATCTGACATGGGTTATATTATGTTACTGAACTCCACGCAGATTTCATTTCTTTTCGGAGACGTGCATTTTTTTTTCCCTGAATGAACATTGTTTCTATGCCTTCTTGTCACTGTAAATATTCATTTCTGATATTTGCAATGATTCTATAATGGTGTACATATTTCACGTTAAATTTTCCGCCCAGTTTAAATTTGGCAATGATTTTAATCGTCTGTTTTTTTGATTGCTTTTCACAAAACAAGTCTGAGAACAATATGGATGCGAAAAAATACTCTCGCAAATAATTCATTACGCTTTGCATTCATCACACTAACAAAGAAGAAAACTTTTTCCCGAAAGAAAAACAAGGGGATTCAGTGCACTACTTTTAAAGCAAGCTGATTTACACTCAAATCTGGACTACCTATACTTGGGTGGTAAGATTCCAACAGTAGCAGGTACCCAAAAAGGCGAAACCAACCCGATTAAAAATGCTTAGCTGGAGTGCATTCCACTATTGCACTTTGAGAGAATGAGAAACAGTGACGATAACAGATGGCCACTCAAGATAGCTGAATTTTCTGATAGATTGGGGAGACCATCCAAACTCCAGCGACCGCGAATTGCTATAACAAAATGCTGCAAAAATGCAACGATGACAGAGGAACAAACTCCACATTTTGGATTCTCACCGCTAATTCTTCCAGGTTCACATTGATATAACAAACAGCTCACGGTTAGTGGAAACTATCGTACTTTTGATTTGCATGTATTCGTGGCTGTCAACCATGTATAAGAGCATGTCTATCTCAATTTGGTTGTTCTAGCCCATCCACAATTTCAACACTCTATCTTTGCCACCAGAGGCCACCTTCTCACCATCAGGACTCCAATCAACGGCATAAACCTTACAGAAAATGAAATTGGAACTCAAATATCAGTTATGGCAAGTCAAAAGACGATCCGTTTGAGAAGTGAGAACCATACCTCATCTGCATGGCCAGGAAGGTCTTGTTTCAACTTTTGCATTCGTATATCCCAAATCTGGATGAAAGAAACAAATTTTACACAAAAGCACGACAGGCACACAAACAAAACCGATGCTAATAACCTTGTTTTCATACTTCGTAAAAATAATTTAACCAAATTTTGAAAAAAAATCGAAATAAAAAATGAGATTAGTTGGAAGGAAAAAATGATGCAGAAAATCTGTGATGTAAATGTCTAATTTTGTCTTCATAACTAATAACGTGAACTAAGGCAAACACAGCTACAAAAACCTACTTCCAAAACACATCATATTAATGGTAGTTTTGAACACATAATTCATTCTGGATGCAAAACATTCATCTTAATAAATCATATTTGTAGCATTAATGCCATGACTAGACTAGCTAGTTACTAGTTAATATCTTAACAAATGGAATAATGAAAATTCAAAAGGTGAATGATGATCTTGGTGACAACTCGGAAGATATGTTCAGAGCAGAACACCGCATGCATTAACATTTCCAGCTTTGATTCAATGTTAAAGACGAGATCCAAACACTTGGCACATTTTAACTCAAAGAGTGATTTTGTCGCCAAAAAGAATATCAGTGTGATCTTCCACAAAGTCTCTGTTCAGTAATGTATAAATAACTAGCGTGTGTCAAAATCCATATTACATTTAACTTATGATCCCAAAGAGCACAAGAAAAAACAATAAAGTTTTTAAGTTAGGGTTTTCCTTACCTTTAAGGTTGAATCCTTGCTCCCGCTTAAGAGAAGTCTACTGTCTGCAGACCAGCTGCAGGGAATAACGCAAAATAATTGATTAATGGTATGGAGTAAGGGTGTGTTGGCAAAGAAATCAATGACAAAACTTGAACCTGATCTGATAAACAGGCCCAACATGGCCTCTGAAAGCAGCAACAAATTTTCCCGTCACACCATTCCATAACTTAACAGACTTGTCAAATGATGCACTAGCCAGCCATTGCCCATCAGGTGAAAAGTAAACATGATTTACAAGCTGCAGCATTCAACCATATCTTTGATTTAGCAGTTTAAAGATCGAAAGAAAAAGCAACTAATGTCATTGCAATTTAGATTGACTAATAGAGGTGAGAGAGATGAAAGGAGAGAATCTGTAGGTAATGAGATCAAAAATTATGAAGGAGAAGTCACACGGAGATTACAACTAGAATATAACACCAGAAAAAACTTCCTAAAACTTTCATGGCATTGCCAACAAATAATGATCAATAACAAGGAATCTAGAACTGCAATTGGAAGAAATAGAATTCACACCTGTTGATGGCCTGTCATACGAGTTTTTGGGTGCTTGCTCACGGCAGGTTCCCAGAGAAACATAGTGAAATCATCGGAGCCTGAAACTAATCTTTCAGGTGCATTGCCTTTCATTTTGTTGTACCTCTCCAGAGCAACCTAAATTATGATAACAATGGAATGTGAATTAGTTCAATACCATTGTTAAATATAGAACACCACCACCCCCATGCATTTTTTACTCTATGTAGACATGTTATCCCATAATAACCTTTCATGAAGAGGAAATAAAAGCAGAGCAAAAAATAAACTCTAGAAACAAATGATGAAGTCTTAAATAGATCAAACTAATACCTTTTTCATTTCTTCCGGAGAAGAATATTGTTTACCAGTATGATCAAAAGCGCCAGTGCGAAGAACATATTCAGTGCTTAACGCAAGAGAATTAACCCAATGTGCGTGACCCTAGAATAAGTAAAACATCATAGGAAGGTCATAATGAAAGTCAAAGTTAGAAGGAGAAGGAAACAATGTAATATTATCTTATGCATCAAAATGGATCCAAGACTCCAAGGGTCATAAAATTAAATTTGAAATCAGTGACAGAGAAATCAGGCTGAGCAAAAATCCATTACCTTCAGTTCACGAATCAGCTTCCCTTGTGTAGTTTCCCACATTTTAATGGTACAGTCCTGTGATCTGAAACAATTAAGTTGACGATATAAGTTAATAAATATATTGCTCCAGCCTTTGAATGATTTCACAGGTTTCCCACATTTTAATGGAAGGACCAATTGTTTTTCATAACATCCATACAGCTTTTGCAATTGATAGGCTTCAAAATACTCTGTTACATGATAAATTTTCACCAATTTTTATTAGCAGCAAGCAACATGCTGCATCACCTAGTAAATCCTTCCAGCCAGCTGATGTCTAGAAAGCTAACAAGTTGTGATTGTCACAGGAAATATCACAGTTTTCATAAAGGAAAATGCAGTTGCTTGAAAACTATTCCATGATGATCAAAAGAAGAAAAACAATGTATACCCTGTATAAATTATTCCATCTCCGCCCCATTTGACACAAGTCACTGCAAGTGTATGACCAGTAAGAATTATAACACATTTTTTTAGTGAAACATCCCAAATGCGTGCATCACCATCCTTGCTAGCAGTAACAAAACGACGGCATGGGGCATTCAAGTGTACTGGTTCCCAAGAAATTCCAGTGATCCATTTCTTGTGGCCCTATAACAATAAAATTCTGGATATTAAAAGATATATTTCATTTCATATGGAACTTCAATTAAAATGAGAAGTGTTAAATGATCAGACAATTTCAGGCAGATTATTTTCCAAAAGAATCCTTATTTTGGGGAAAAAGAAATGACAGAAATGCTGTATAACCACAAACATGATTAGTTGATTTTCAAGACTTTCACTCTATGGCAGTTACTGATAAGCAAAGTCAGAGAAACAGAACGATTTTTATTAAGACAAACACCATAATAATTTTTAAGTTCGCACAGCAAAAGAATCAATCTTCTGCCTTACTGATAAGTCCAGTCCCATAAAAAAAAATTATATATGGCATTCCCATGACTGGATTCCTTTTACCTTACAGTTTTTCAGGAGAAAGTTCTCCAGAAATAATCAATAACTCCAGATATATATAATTTGTTATTTGAGTGTGAACTTTACCATAAGTGGATTGCCTACTGCCTTTCCAGTCTGAGGGTCCCAACACTGAAGTTCTCCCGCTTTGCTTCCACTCACAAGATGCTTACCATCTGGTGACCATGCAACAGAAAGAACCCAATTCTTGTGCCCTGGACCAAAGGATTTAAACAAGGTTATTAGAACAAGCGGAAATTTTAAAATGCTTGAGCATGTCTGCTTATGTAACATCATTTACAGCCGAATAAGGCATCCAATTTCATTGCAGAGAAAAAAGAGAGGAGAGACCAAAGAAAAACAAGTGCATAAGGTCATACTTCTGTGGTACTTTCAGGAGATCATTTCCCTCTTATTAAGACAATCAACTTGACATCTAAGTGGCATATACTAAAAAAGAGATCTAGTAAAAAAAATTGCAGCTAAGAAACTCTCCAGAAACATTTCTCTGCTTCTGAATAATTCTTCCGAAAATGATTTCAAAGATACAAGCTTTTATTGTTTCCAAATAACCAGCTTGATATATTATTGAAACATTTCATTCATTAAGACAGTGACTGTAATCCCAAATAGCAGAAGAATGTGAAATGTTTAAATTACCAACCTGTGCATGTAAACATAGGTGTCTGGGTATTGAGATCCCACAAACGAACAGTGGTATCACCAGAACCACTGGC
>CAODLS011953117.1:0-18452 GCA_948243855.1 Flueggea neowawraea
ATCACAATTAAAATATAATAAAATTATAATTAATATTAAGTACTACCAAAGTGTTATATTTAATATGAAAAAATATATTACAATAATGATAAATAACTGATATATCTAATTGATAAATAGTAAAATATATTAAAAAATACATATTAATCAACATTAATCATCAGTATTACTAAATCGTTTTTGTATATGTTCAATTTAATAAGAAAAATCCAAGATAATGTTATTAAAAAAATGGTCCACCACACCAAGATGGTGTGATGAACAGTGACACACCATCTTTGGCGTGCCACTGTTCACCACACAAAGATGGTGTGGCGGAATGGTGTGTGAGAAGTTTGGTGCAAAAAATACACCAAATTTGGTGTAATAAAGTGACATCGGAGATGGCCTAATAGAAATAAATCGTCCTGCAGAGGGAGGCAAAGAGTGGTCAAAATGCTCAACCATAGGCATCAAACCACGCTGGAAAGTTGACAAAAACACACACTGCAAACCTGTGCAATTTGAATTTTGGAGCAAAGAGCCAAAAACCCATTTTGTGAAACTAAAAACAAAAATAAATGTGCCACACGCCCTGCCTCCACATCTGCATTTCTTTGCTGCACTTCCCTTCCCCCAAGTAAAAAGTACAAAAATAACGTATTTTAACTGCAACAAATAGGACTCTTCAGCTTAAGACCACGTTCATACGGTACTATTATATTTGTAAATTTGAATATATCTATCTTTCATGGTTGTTTATTTCTTTAGCAGATTAATAAATTGTTATTTTCTGTTTCTTTTTTTGTTACACAATGCTGCTATTTTGGCTATTATACTATTATTAAGACGTGAATTTTTTGTTTGATGTAAATATATTGCATAAAATAATCTGTGTATGATAAAAAAAAAATCTATATCTACAAAGACATGTCACTCTTCTACTTTTTTTGCACTATTTGATTCTTTTAAATCTACCTCAAACAAGAATTTAAGGATTTTTGTTTAAAGAGATGCAAGAGACAAGACAGAATTTATAAAAATGTAATTCAAATCTCTATCATATATATATATATATAGATGCTCTTAAAATCTTAATAGCGTGTATTTGTTTTAAGTTAATTAATAAGTAAAAGAAGATTATATATTTTTGAATATTGAAGTGATTTTCTTGATGCAAGACGAAACTACTTGATGTGTGATGAAACAAACAAGGTTCGGGTCGAAATTGGAGACGAAAGGAAGAGGTTTGTGGCGGACAGTGTGGGACACGACAGTGTCTCAGACCGTGTAGTATGGTTCTTCACACGAACGCGAGTTTTCTGTCCATGTATTGGCTGCAATTGTTCTTGTCTTTCAGTTCTTGACAGTGTCTCCTATTTTGACAGGTTTAGGACGTGTTTCAGGGTTTGGTTTGCCCTAGTTTGACTTGCATTCATTGTAAACATATAAATAGATAGCTTAGGAACGTCTTAGGAAGCCTTTGAACGCCGTTGTAAGCTTGTATGCTTGGTTTTGACTCTGAATAGTAGAATTATTTGTGCTCTGCCCGTGGACGTAGATAGAATTGATCGAACCACGTAAATCTTGTGTTATTGTGTGATTGTTCTTTGTTTAATTCTGTGTTCTTCAATCATCTGTTTTCTTGATAAGTGGTATTAGAGCCACAGAAGTTTGTTCAAAAATTTCTTGGTTTGTTCTGCATAAAGAAGATGTCTTCGTATAAATTCGATATTGAGAAATTTAATGGGTCAAACGATTTTACGTTGTGGAAGATGAAAATGAAGGCGATTCTAGTTCAGCAGAAGTGTAAGGAGGAGATTGAAGGTGAAGGGAAATTACTAGTACAATTGATAGCGACGTAGAAAGCAGAGACTGTGAAGACAGCGCATAGTGCAATTCTATTGAGTCTGGCGGATGAAATCCTGAGAGAGGTAGCTGATGAAACTACTGCAACATGCTTGTGACAAAAGATTGAGAGTAAGTATGAGAAGAGATCCATGTCGAATAAGCTTTATCAGAAAATGCGGTTGCATACCTTAAAGATGTCAGAAGGGATGCAAGTAAAAGAACATCTTGATAAAATTAATAGAATTGTGTTAGATTTGAAAGATGTTGGTGTTGACTTTGATGAAGAGGATCAAACTATGTTTCTGTTATATTTTTTGCCTAAATCATATGAGAGTTTTCTTGATACTATCATGTATAGTAGAGATGAAATCTCTGTTAATGATGTTAAGGATGCTCTGTTATCCAAAAAACTAAAGAGGTTAACTTCTAGTTCAAGTGGAGACAGTGTGGAGTCTGGATTAACCTTGAGTAGAGGCAATAGAATGGGGAAGAATCATGGTTTGAGGTGTTATCATTGTAAGGAGATTGAACACGTGAAAAAGAATTGTCCACATAGGAGAAACGGTGAGAAATCAAGTGCAACAGTTGTTCTAAATAATTCTATAGAGTTTCAGGATAATTCTGATTAGGGAGAAAGCAGTGAAATATTGATAGTTTCTACATCTAGATTTAAAGATAGTTGAGTTATTAATACTGGTGCAACTTATCATATGACATTTTTTAGGAAATTGTTTAATTCTTTCAAAGAATGGAGAAGTAGTGTGAAATTGGGAGATGATGAGAAGCTGAGTGTTGAAGGCAATGGTTCTTTGAAGATTAGGATGCATGACGGGATGGTTAGAAAACTTGATGCTTGTTATGTTCCGGAGTTGCATAAGAACTTGATTTCTGTTGGTGCTTTGGCTAAGCATGATTATAGTTTCTCTGGAAGGGGTGGATGAATTCGGTGTGCAAAGGATCTTCAGTTGTGATGAAGGGTAAATTGCGAAATGACATTTACACCTTGATTGGTAACTCGGTAGTTGCTAATGGTTTAAGGATTGTTGTGAGTTCTGCAGTAAAACGGGTAGAGTTTAAGATCGAGACTCTGAAACAGACAAAGATCTATCATGTTGATCCACGAGAGCTAACAAGTGTACTAAGGCATGGTAATTGTGTTGGTGATGTACAAAGACCATCACTTGAGGACACAGAAAGGATGCGGGGTGGTGTGTTGTTAGGAGTAGACGAAAAGCTAGCTAGTGGAGGCAAGTCCGGGTTGGACTTGGTTCGTTGTTGCAGGACTTGATGCTCTTCGGGGATGTAGCAGATAAGTAATTGGGATTCAGAGTTGTACGGGGAAGAAAATTCACTTCAAGGTAGAGAATTGTTGAATATTGAAGTGATTTTCTTGATACAAGACGAAGCTACTTGATGTGTGATGAAGCAAGCAAGGTTCGGGTCGAAATTGGAGACGAAAGAAAGAGGTTTGTGGCGAATAGTGTGGGACACGACCGTGTCCTAGATCGTGTAGTATGGTTCTTCATACAGACGCGAGTTTTTTGTCCGTGTCTTGGCTGCAAATGTTCGTGTCTTTCAGTTTGACCGTGTCTCCTATTTTGAGAGGTTTAAGACATGTGTTTAGGGTTTGGTTTGCCTAGTTTGGCTTGCATTCATTGTAAACATATAAATAGATAGCTTAGGAATGTCTTGGGAAGCCTTTGAAGTTTGAACGTCGTTGTAAGCTTGTATACTTGGTTTTGATTCTAAATAGTAAAATTACTTGTACTTTGTCCATGAACGTAGATCGAATTGATCGAATCACATAAATCTTGTGTTTTTGTGTGATTGCTCTTTGTTTAATTCTGCATTATTCAATCATCTATTTTCCTGACATAGATAGAGTAATAAATGAATTGAATGCACAGTGAAAAATATTAAGACTGATACATATTTTTATTGTTGGAACAATGGTTGAATAATTAGATGGATATCAGGATATGTAAATAACAACAGCATGTTTCAACCTGGGGGAAAAAAAAAAGGAGAGGGGGGTCATCTTACTTTTACCGTACCGATGAACGTTGAATCCATAGAAATTCTGAAATAAATTACGCACAATATATAATGTATACACTAAAGTCAAGTTATGCAGGCGTAAGCATATATAAAAGAGGGTAATTGGTCTGTGTAAATGAATCAGTTTAAATTACTCTCCTGTTATTTTCTAAGGAAAGGTGGACAGAGATTGATATTGATTAGAAATAATAGTGGAGAACGCGCTTTTAGAGCTCTCTGCATGACAGACCACCTCCAGCTGTGTTGCTGTTTTTTGCTTATGCAATCCTTTGTTATCCTTACTATCCAAATATATTTTGCCACTGTTAGACTGCGCGTTTTGAGTTTTGTGTTTCTGTAATTTTAAAAAATATTGTGTTTTGGAATCACATAGCCACCCCCTAAAGCTACCTGCAGATCCATGGAAGTTTCCTGGAGAAAATAGAATCCAATGTTTTGCTATAATATTAATAGTAAGATATTGATTATAACTCTAATTTGGGTATTCTTTAGTTTTTAATTATTTATAACTTTTTGATATCTAAATTTGGACAGAAATGAGATTGTTAGAATTACCATCCTGCCAATTTGAGTATTGCAATATTTTAATGATGGGTGTGAGGGATGACTTGCTATGTAAGTCAGAAGGAAAGAATAAGCTTTCCATGCTGGTATGAAATTGGTGCATGTGGGGGTTGTAACTTGTAGCATGTTAGATTCAATGGCTTTTTCAAAGTTATTAATCATGCTTTTCATGGATATGAATTAGCTATTTTGATTCAAAAAAGAAATTCATGTGCAGGTTAATTATATATGCATGATACAAGAAAAGATCATTGAGGTTCTAATTAGTCATAGCACATCATGTTGCCAAAATTAATTAAAAAGGTCGTAAGATCTTTTCACAGCATTTGTTGGGATCATTTCTGCTTGGACAATTAATTTATTTGACCATTTCAATATATTCCTCTCTAGTAAATGTTTAAACTAGACCCTACTTGGTGAATGACTAATTAATATATAGATTGAATTATCAATCAAGTTGTTACTCGGTTTTTCTTCATATTTTTCGTCCGTTTTATGATATATTCACTCAATTAAATATACGATTTATGTTCATTTAATTAATCTTTAATCGCTCAAAAAATACTTCATTTGAGCTACATAATTGGCTTGGACATTTTACTAATTAACTGTTGTGTTGTACCTAAAGAAAATTTACACCATGCTGAACAAATATGTCATTTTGAAGGAAATAAGGAAAATTTTTGAGTTCCAAATATTATAAGCTTTTGAACACCTGGCAACCATTTTATTTTCATGAGTAGAACCGTAGTGTTCCTTGACTAGGGGGGATCAGCCAATCTTAGAAACTCTCTATAAATACCAACCTCAGTTTCCTAGCATTCACTTCACACATCACCCCTTTTTCTCTCATTCAAGAATCAAAGCATACAACAACAAGGAACAACAACAAAGTTAACCCCAAAAAAGCAGAACCTACTCATCAAGCACATTTTTGCAACCTAGCTAGATCCTACACAAGAGTCTTGGAGTTGCATACCAAAAATGGTGAAGACAGAACACAAGATCCAATCAGAGGCATCAAAACCAATGGCACCACCAACATCAACATCATCATCAGCAAGTAACAAGAAGAAGAAGTACAAGGGTGTAAGAATGAGAAGCTGGGGTTCATGGGTTTCAGAAATAAGAGCACCAAATCAGAAAACAAGAATTTGGTTAGGTTCATATTCCACACCAGAAGCTGCTGCTAGGGCCTATGATGCTGCACTTTTATGCCTCAAGGGCTCATCTGCAAATCTCAACTTTCCCATTGATTCATCTTCACATTACATACCTAATGACACCATTTTGTCCCCAAAGTCCATCCAAAGAGTTGCTGCTGCTGCTGCTGCAAATAGTTTTGCGGAAAATAATAACAATGCCAGTAGTCCTCCTATTTCACCACGATTACCATCGTCATCCTCCTACTCCTCTTCTTCAATCTCTTCGTCCCCGTTCATGACTTCTTTACCCTCTGATCAACTTGATGATGATGCCTTACTAATTCAACAATCTTTTGACATCTACAGTGAATTACCAATTAATCCTATGATGGACTATTGGTACCATTTTGATGGTCTACAATATTCACCTAAGCATCTTGATCACATGTTCAATGGGATGTCGTTCAATCCTCCGCCGCTCTCGCCGCCGATGATCGATGATTTTTACGAAGGTGATATTAGTCTGTGGAGCTTTGCTGAATAGTTCAAATCAAACAATACACACTATTAATTTTTTTTTGTCCATTATCATTATTATTACTATTGTTGTTGTTGTTTATTGATGATCTTCTTGTTGCCATGAAGACAGTGACCAAAAAATTCTTGTATAATTAGTGATTCAATCAGTTAGGAAAAGAGACTCACATGGGAAAGGAAACATTTTTTGGACTATCTCATGTGGTTTTCTATTTAGATATTCAATTTTTATGTACCATGATTTATTCATTGTCTATTATTTTGCACTGTTATAATCAATTGTCTTATAATGGAATAAAAGAGCGAATTTTTTTAATTTTTTTTCCTGTTGCCGTGCAATTAAGGACTGGATTATTTATCAAATTATTTGTTAATTACAATTAATTGAGTTGTACTGAAATAGTTTGCAGTGGTGATGTTGGAAATTCGACTAATAAAATACAGTTTTTGGAATAATTTAAAAGATCAATTAAGAGTAAACTTATTTTTTTCATGGAAGTGTCAGAAAAGCTTGTCTCAAAGGAACAAAAGTTCAGATGGTATTGGTGTCGAAACTTGAAGCCACCTGCATGCAAATTTTTCTTTTAATGTACGTGTTACGGGATTTTCCATAAAAGCAATGGTAATTCATGTAGTTCGAACACCAACAAGTAGATCTAAAGAAAGATTTGGATGTTCCAATATGGAACACCATATCCAAGATAGGACAAACTAGTTAAAACTATAATTAACCAAGCTACAAACAACATATATATTGGTGATTTCTTTTTCTTGTATCTGCGTTATATGGTATTTATTTCGAGCGTATTCAATTGTGTATTCTTATTTCATTGTAATACGCAGATCTGTTATTACTTTTGACTGTGCATCAAAATGGAATTAAATCCTGTTGAATTACGCAGTAAAGCTCAAGTTTTGATCCATAATTACACTGTATTGTGTATAAACAGGAGTCTGTAATAATGATTTAAACATCTGCTTCAGTGTAACGCATTAACTCATATATGTGATCCTTCCAGGAAATTTATGCACTAAACTTTATGGCAATATGCCTATCATGTCACTCTCAAATTGATCTGATATTGTATGACTTATGACATGTCCAAGCAATTTCAATTACAGAAGGATCATGGATTGACCAAATTGTTACTTTTTGTCCAAACTTTTGTTTTTTATTTCTCTTTTTTTTTTAGTCTTTGAACTTGGTCAAATATGTAAACATCGCTTGAGCCAAGATTGCACATGATCTGTCCTCTAGTGTGGATTGCAATGGGTGAAGGCATGGGGTCCCATCCCATCCTTCCTTCAACAGTTTCTACATTGTATTTGGTCTCTTGATCTCTTCAGTCTTGATGATGTTTACTATGGGTCATGTTACTCAATTTTGGTGTGTTTCTTCAGAGAGGCCTCCATTTCTTTCTTTTTTCACAATATAGAAGTGTTGGGCCATATTACATGCTTTTACTGGGCCTACATTAGATTATGGTCCCACTTTTTTTTTTTCTGTTTTCATTGGTATAATTACACCATAGCCTACACTTTACTTTAATTAATTGTTGTGGGATGATCCTGTCATTTTGTCTTAATTCCGTACGCCACCGTTATCTTTTTGTACGGCAACATCAAATCTCTGTATACTATTTTTAAAAAAACATTCCAACTCATTTCCTCTTTCTATCGTCTCTCTCTTCCTATGTCATTTGTCTCTTCTCCATTTGTCTCTCTCCTTTATTGTTTCTCTCCTTCTCTCTCTATTTTCTCTCTATTCCTCTCTCTCTACTGTCATCCACCGTCAGTCTCTCTTTCTCCCCCGACCTCTCTCATCTCGCCTTTGTCTCCATTTCCATCGCCTTCAACCTTCGCTTTCTCGTCCGTCCTCATCTCGCCTCTTTGTTCTCGTTGTCCCTTCGTCCGTCTCCTCGCTGCTCGATCTCGCTCTTTTCCTCGCAAAACGGGACCCTTTAGATCTGCAAAACGGGACACGTCTGTTGGTCGTTCGTCTACGAACGTGCGCCAGCTAGGGTTTCAAAGAAACCATAGTTGTTGTCTTTCATGCTACTTTCATTTTAGTCCCTATCTTTTAACCTTTTTCTTTTTCATTTTGTTCTTTGTTTGTTTAGATCTAGTTTTGCTGGCTAGAGTTGTAAAAAGTTTATTTTTTTAATTAAAAGTTTTAAAATGATTTTACTTTTGGTTTATGTAAAGTTTATTTTTGGTTTTAAAAAATTTGTTTAGGGTTTTTTTAACAAAGTTTTTTTAAAAAAATTTTAAAAATGTTATTTTAGGCTTATTTGAAGTTTATTTTGTTTAAAAAAATTATTTCAAGTTTATTTTAGGTTTTAAAAGGTTTATTTTAATTTTATTTCGTTTTATTTTTTTTTTAAAAAGTTTTATTTAAGGTTTATTTTTTTATTTATGGATTTCAAAAATTTATTTATTAAAGGTGAACTCAAATCTCAAAAGAAAGCAATTTGTTTGTGGGTAGTTTTTTTTTTTAAACGTGGGGAGGATTTTACCAAAAAGACCTAGGCAACAAATGTTTTAATTTAAAATTAAATGGGTTATGAACTAGCAGTCATTCTTCCAACAATCCTCCACAGATGAGACCCCCACAACACATACTATATCCTTAGTGTTTACTGTTCCGCGATTTTACACGAATATTTGAATGGCCAAAATATGTATACCTCGGGTTCTCATGGATGCTCCAGAAAGACAACCCAAGTCTTTCATGGAAGGTAGCCACACCTTCACACCCAAGTAGGTTAAAAAATTTTTAAAAAGAAAACTTAAAATGGATTGGGAAAAGAAAAATGACTAATTAGGAAAAGAATGTGGATTAAATTGAAAAAAAATCAAAAAAGGCCAAAAAATTAAAAAATTAAAAAAAAATAAGGGTTGAATTGTAAAAAAAAAAGTATAAAAGGATGTATATTTAGGCGTCATTTAAAATTGTTAAAAGGTTTATTTTTTAAAAAAGAAAAAATTAAAAAATAATTTTCGGGCTTCCCCACGGAAAAGTTGTTCGGTAGTGAAAAGATGATTTCCGTACAGATTTGGGCTGGAAATGAGTATTACCGAAAATATGTGAGGCTATTCGTAACTTAAAGTCTTCGAAATCTTCTTATGGGACGCTTGTTCAGTATTTTTATTATTATTTTATTAAAGTCTTCAGTTTCTAACCCCTCAATTTTTTTATTTGTAACTCAGGGGTTACTTTAAGAGTCTCGCATGACGTCTACTCAACTTTTTACTAAACACAATTTTATTTTAATCTCTTTGGAGTAAATCTGACCGTTAGATCAAAACGATTAAATTTTAATTTAAAAAAAATATTAATGTGTCAGGCGCAGGAGCAGTGGGTCCTGCGCCTGACACATGTAGCTCATCCTCCCGTAGGAGGACAGGCTACATCACGGGGACACGGTAACACGTCCTCATGGATTGGACTACAAACAGTAATCCCGTTCATAGCCCGATTACAAATAGTTTAAATGTGGTATGTTTTTAATTAAATTTTTAAATGCGGTTATTTTTGTAAGTTGCCCTTTTTATATATATATTTAACTCTAACGATCCATTAATGTAAAGACGATTTTTTTTTGTATTACAAAGGGTAGATAGTTACTTCGAAATTAAATCATTAACTTTTTTTTACAAGTGTTTTTTCAGAGATCCACATGATCTTTTAGCAAATAAAATTCAATCAGATTCAACATGTTATACTAAACCAACGCTAAAATGCTGTATTAGCATTATTGTGTTATAACTATAATGTTGTTGGTTATTGTTTTTAAAATTTTGGAGCACATGCTACACACTCTATATAAAAAAATTCTGATTGTTACAAGATCACAACACATCATGTGATGCCACAGAATCATTCAATCCTAGAGTTCATTACTGCCAATATATAATCTTACATGGTTTGTTCATATCAATAATGTCATAGTCTTTTGTCACATAATGTGATTGTCTTAATCAAAATTTTGTTTTGTTTTGTTTTGTTTTGTGCAGAATTTTACATCATGATTCACTTCTTAGGACTAATAATCCAACATTGGAATGCATAATGGAGTTTGTATGTTGAGCAAAGTGCAAACAGGAAGCAAGCACAAGTTGTTTTTTGCTGCATTGTGAGATGAACTCCACGAAATTGAAAACTAAATTTCATCCCAGATAAGGAATGGCAAGGTGCATCAATATCCTTGCCTTTTGTTGTTATATGGTGTGTTTGAAAACATGTGTTCCCATTAAAATGGCACACCATATAACAAGGAATTTCAAAATCAGATCTTCCCTCATATAACAATGTTTTGAATTGTTGTAGTTAGAGAGTAAATTATAAATTTTCTATCTTCTATAATTTCAATTTACATTAAGTTATCTAATCACAATTCAAAATGCAGAAATTCATAATAAATAGTGATTTAAGATTCACAAATTGGTAATCAATATAGAATCTCACGGAAACTAGAAACTTATTATGGAATAACTTGTTGGAAGATAACCCACCACGGATAGAACGATTGATAGTGGCGTGTTTTGGTGCAGGAGAGGTTGCAAGTTCGAGTTTCTCGAGCAACACCTCGCTCTAATTAAATTGGACTTACTTATCGTGCTATGTTGGGCCTCTCGATAAATCCGAAATAAGTGGAGGGCTCTTGCGGTGGGACGAAGCTAGCTCTTCTGGGGCTTTTACTTAATTTGGTGTGTTGCCAGTGGCCGCCGGACCCAATCGATGTGTAGCCAGAGGCCGCTGGGTCGGGGTTCCCTCATTATAAAAAAAAACTTGTTAGAAGATAAATTTGTTAATATCTTCATTTGTTTTTTTATCCCAACCAGTGTGTAACCAGAGGCCGCTGGGTCAGGGTTCCCTCATTATAAAAAAAAAAAAACTTGTTGGATGATAAATTTGTTAATATCTTCATTTGTTTTTTTATAAGTCATTTTTACTTCCATCGACAATCGAACGCACAACCTCTTTGCATTGAACCTAACTCAGTATCAATGGACTATGAGTCCATTGGTATTAATATCTTCATTTTGTTAATGTAACATAGTTTGGATTCCGAAAGAGATCGATTGGATAGCCGATTATATAGTTAAAATGTATGCTTAATGCTGGGGTTGTATTTGATTGGCTTTGTAATGCCCCTGATCCCCTTAGATCACCAATCCAGGAGGATTTTCATCAATGAATTAATGAAATTTCTTCTTTGCCAAAAAAAAAAAACCCTTCGGTGCCAATCATCATAGTTTGCTGTCTTACAATGGGGGCCTTGGTCGCCCAAACTTTCTAGTTATGTATAAGTCCTCATATACTTTAAAAGTGTATATGGTCCTCTCAAAAAAATAAAAACTAATATTTTTTAAAAAAGGACAATGAAGAAAAAAAATTTAATTAAAAATTTTATAATTTTGTTTATGATGATTTTTTTAGAGATTTTACCATACTTAGATTTAATAACCCTTTTGTGTTTCTTCTCTTTTTGGTCCCTATTTTATTTTATTTTTATACATTATTTCCTTTAATTTATTTTTTTATATCATTTTTCTAATCCCATTTGACACACAAATTCAATATACCACTTTAAAATCTAAACTATAATCCAAGTACTATATAATTGTCAGTACCAAACGGTCCAAACTCAAACTATGCAATTACACCTTATAGTTTATTTACAACTAATTCAAACATTTCTATTTTTGCTGACGATTAAAATATAGATAAAGTAGATTAAAGAAAATAAAAATTAATAGAAAGTGAATGATACAATAATAATAAAAATTATTTACCCGAAAGCATTTTCTATAATATAATGATTGAAACATGATACATTATTTTTGGCTCCTAAACTAAATTTTCTTGTTCCACCTGTGCTGTCTTATTGTATAGAACTGGATTAGTGAAGATATGGTGATTGGGTAAAGTAACTTGGATGGTCTTATCTTTGAGTTAACAATACAATAAGCATCCTAATAGAAAACCCAAAACCGACAAATTCTAGACCCGGAAACCGAAACCACAAAGGCCAATTATATATTTACGAAGCCTAAAATTATTAATTATATATTCACGTGGTGTAATTTCTAAATTTTGAACGCGCAGTTCACTAATCAATATTACAGATTCACAAATTTGTTTATATATTGTTGATTGGTTGTTGGTATGTTGTTGACATTTATATGTTATTTATATTTTGTTTATTGTTTATATATTGTTTGAGTTTTGTTTATATATTTTTGATATCTTATTTATATGTTGTTTATATATTAAAAATAATATATACACAAATCTATAATTTATTTGTTGTTGATATATTGTTTATATGTTGTTTTTGACATATAAACAATATATAAACAAAAAATATCGACAACATATAAAAAAGACTTTTTGAATTTGCAAATATATAAAACATCAACAACATACCAACACATATAAATATCAACAACATATAAACAAGACGTCGTGTGATTTGAAAAGTCGCACCGTAAATTCGAAAAGTGATGCATATGAATCTAAAATATATGAAAGTTGTCCATACAAAATAAATTTTGTAAAATTTTATTAGTGTATCGCGTAATTACCACAACCACAAATTTTGCCTCTTGGCATTCAGTCAGTTTGGTTCGGAAAAGGCGAAAATATCATCAACCAAAGTCACAGAACCGAAATTTACAAAAATCGAGCCGATAAAAATGCGATGGAAAGGTGGTTTATAAACCGAATCCAACCGTATTAACCGAAGTTTATAAATGTCAAAATCGAACCGACCGGATATATACACTCTTCGGAAATTCGTCGGTTTGGCTTTGCTCACCCCTCGGAATCCCAATTCTGCTACTTTGTCTCCTTTCAGCCGCACAGACCATTGCAGAGAACGATATGGTTTTCACAAAAGAACAGTTGCTTGCTCGCTTGAAGGTATTATTCACTCTGCGGCGTAACGCTTGTTATTTCAGCATTTCTAGGTGAAACTTGATCTGGGTTTTCTTTTGTATTTCATCAATGTCTTAATGATACATTTTGGTCTCTGGACTCGTAAAGATGCAGTCTTTCTATAGTTACAACATCGAATTGTTTTTTTAATACCTGTTTGATAAATTGTGAAGAATTATATGCTAACGATTCAGTTAATGTATTTGGCTTGAGCAACCTTGAGATCATGGTTGAATTTTATTTTTCGGTTGTGCCAGGTTTAATGTCTATATCTTCTCAACTCCTTTGTGAATCTGATTACTCTTTTGTAGTCGAAGCATTTGGATGATCTGTTTGTTTGTTTCCCTTTTATGAAATGATAATCTAGATAGTTTGCTAGTAGTATAATACGCATCAAGCCTTTTCAACATCGAATTGTTTTTTTATACCTGTTTGATAAATTGTGAAGAATTATATGCTAATGATTCAGTTAATGTATTTGGCTTGAGCAACCTTGAGATCATGGTTGAATTTTTTTTTCGGTTGTGCCAGGTTTAATGTCTATATCTTCTAAACTCCTTTGTGAATCTGATTATCTAAATTTTGTGTTTTTACTCGTTTAGGAGCTTCAAATTGAATTTTCCCAGTATGAGCATCCTGTTGTTCTGACAGTTGAAGCTCAGGTAAAGTTGTTGCCAAAAATATGTTACATATATCTTGGTGTCCTCACCACATGTATTTTATGATTTTGATCCAAAATTGTGCTTCTTTCAGGCAAAATATGTTGGGGACAAGGGGGGTGTACTCAGTAAAAATTATTATTAAAGGTAAGCAATAAGGATTTGTGTGATGTCTTTAGTTATTTAATCAATGCAGCGTTTGTTTAGAAGATTTTGACAATTTCCCATTTTTATCACGAAATAACAGCAAACATGCTTTTCTATGCAGGACAAGAAAAGCAGGTTCTATATCGTCTCTGCCCTGGCAGATACGAAAGTTGATCTAAAGGGTAAATCCTTTTATTACATCTGAATATGATTATTACATCTGAATATGATCTGTAGTATTACTCCATAAGGTCTAAATTTCTACTATGCATTTTTATTCTTTGCTGGTTATTTACGAAGTCTCTTGTGCTTTTGAAGCTGTGCAGTTTTAGCTCTAAGGCTCGGTTTGGGAAAAGGAGTTATGAGAATGGCTCCTGAAGAAGCATTGGGTGAGATACTTCAGGTACATGCCTCCAGTTTGTTCGTTATTCCTCTTCTTGTTAACCTGTTTGCGTTTGTATCCACCTGTAAAGATGATCAAAAGGCATTTCTTTTACCCATTACTATGAGAACTTAGAGTCCACGCGTTTGACTTTATCATCGGTTAAAATTACTGGATTATTTTTATAAACTTTCAATTTATTATCATTGATGTGCAATTTGGAAAAAAAAAAATGGGATTCTTTGCTCTAATTTCACTATCAACCTTTTTTCTCTATGCGCATGAAGGCTGTCAAATCATATTAGTAGTATTAAAAAACTGTCTCAGAATTTGAAAGCCCAAGATGGAAACTGACATGGCTGTTATTGATGCAACCGTTATCATGTACATGTATCATAGCCAAGTCTTTCCTTAATGTCAAAAGATTCAGTTCTTTCAAAGCATTTAATAGGCTTTAATTTTGTACATCTATGATCTAAAAAGTTTTGAGCTCCTATTTACCATTCACCATCTAATGCATTTATGTTGTCTTTTTTCTCTTCAAGGTTCCTCTGGGTTGCGTCACTCCATTTGCACTCATAAATGGGTCTGCACGGTATGCATTAGATTAATCTTTTGTAATCTGTTATCATTAATTCATTTTCTATCCATTTCTTTTCACAATTAATACATGCTTCTAGTTTCGCTAGTTCACTAATATTGTTAGAAGATTTTGATATAAAACTTATGCTGACTTCTTCTTCTTACTGAGGTTGCATGTAATCTATAACGGATTTTTGTGTAACCTTGTTGATTGGTTTATAATGGGAGATTTAGAGAGTGAATACCTTTTTTTTGCATTCAGGCTCCAAGACAATTATCTTATGGTTTAAAATTCCATGTATCATGCATGATGTGAACTTTAAAATTCAACAAATCATGATTCTTTAAGGTTCCAGTGATTATCATTCCGTTCTCTCACATAGGAAATAAACAATTAGAATTTGTCAATATAATGCTCCCTTATTAGTTTTGGTGTCATATGTACGTTTTCTGGATTTCAAGGAATTTGAAACTTTTTTCAGTAATGGTTTAAAGTTGCATTTAATAGATAGTGACCTCATATCCTAAGTCCTCCTCAAAACTTTTTCACCATTAAAAAAATTTATGGACATGATTAAAACAAAAGGTTACATTCTCCATCACTTCATAATAATTTCTCCATTTATGAAGTTATGCATAGCAGAGGTTTATATATGAATCTTGAATAATCTGCGGTCTATAGATTAATTACCAGATATATGAATCAATTGAACGTTTGAGTATATTGTTTATTGATTTCTAAATTACTTATTGCTAATGTTTTACTCAATCTGTATCTCTGTTTTATCCAGGAATGTTTCACTTTTATTGGATAAAGGATTTCAAGCTCAAGAGTCTTGCTTTTTCCACCCACTATCAAATGATACGTCTATTTGTAAGTCTGAAGTTATAGTTTTTTTATGCTATAGAAGTTGCTTGATTGCCCAAAGGATGACCTAGAAGACACTCTGGTCTTTTCTGGAAGTTTGATCTGATCCTTTGAGGTTATTGGCATTTTCAGCTCTTAATGCCTGTGATCTTGACAAATTTCTTAAATCAATCGGAAGAGATCCCTCATATGTTGATCTGGAGGTGACGCAGTGTATAGCTTTTTGTCATTATTCACCTCACAATTTGTCATCACATTCACTGATTACACAACATTTTGCTTCTTGTAGGCAAATCCACCTGTTGGGAAGGATCAACCTCCTGATCTAGCTTCACTTGTTCCATCTGGTTCCATTGTTCTGCCATATACTCCTGAAAAAGAAGTTCCATTGCAAGGTTCTAAAGAAATCCCTGTTTCTGCAGAGAAGAAGTCCACAATTTCTGCAGGTGCTTTTTAAGTTATGATTTTACTCTTCTAGTTTGTTAACCTAGCTCTGATGACTAGTACATCAAAAGAAAACTCTGTATGTGCAGATATAAATATTGGTGGAAACTCATGCCAGTGAAGCAGAACAGCTGTTTCTTTCTTTCTTTTTTGTTGGTCTTGATTAGGCTGTTGATTTTAACGCTATGAATACCATTTGATTTTATAAATGAATTAAACATGTGACGCCTTTTCTTTAAATAGAAACTGTGATTTCTTAAGTAGGACAGCTTGTAATTCAAGACAAATTCTATTATGCATGAGAATTGAGCCTCTCAATCTTTTCTATTCCTTGATTTGTTTCACATTCATGATTTGTCTTGCTCTCTTTCTCAATGTAGTAAAAGCTGCAAAGTCAGCCAATGTGACACAAAATACAAAAAAAAAAAGCCAGCAGAGGTTTTACGTCAGCCAAGTGCTGTCTCAGATGCAGGATTATTTGTTGAAGAGATTCTCAATAAGATGTCAACTCTTTTGCTTTCAGAAGTAAGTTTTATGCTATATTCTTTCCATATGATCGGCAGTGGTGTTTATATGTTAGGCTTACTAAATTTGTCCATACAGATAACGGAGCACACCATTGAGAAACACGGAGCACAGCTTGGAACCGTGGTTGCTGACAATATCCAAAAACGGCTGAAGTCAGATTTGAATAGCAGTGCTGTGAGTACTGATGGTGTTGACATTCTAAAAGAAATTGTTTTAGAATTCACGGCCATGGTTTATGGACACGATAATAGTTATAGTTCGCTGAATGTCCTCACACGGTATGCTTGTAATTGCAGGTGATGTTCAAGAACACAGCCTACACACAAGGTTTTTGTGCTGGTACTAGTAGTGGAAGCAAGCGGCTGGGGCTGTAAATGGTTATTTGTCTGCTGAGATTATATTCGGGAAGACTTGAAAAGTGGCAGTCTGCCTCAGGTGAATTGCACCAAAATGCACTGATCCTTTAATCTTTCGAACTGAACCATCCGAAAATTGGATTGTTTGACATATTTATTTAAGCGCTTCTGTAGACATTCTGGAAACATGTCATCAAATTTTTGCATGCAAGAATCTCACAGATCATTATAAATCTTGCTAAAAGTATGTTTCTCATAAACATCTTTCGTGACAGACGGTGGCAAGTTACATATCAGACAACAGTACGGAGGAACAATTTGTATTGTATGATGAGATGACAATTATCAACGAATCTGGGATACATATTTATGGTTTTAAAGTTAAAAAACTTGAGATGCTCTCTTTGAAACGTTATTAATCAAGGCGTAAAATGCTGAAACAACCTGCGGAACCGGCTTGCTCCTGTACCAATTAAGATAAAACACCTTGTCAGGTTTGGCCACCTTGAGACAGGAAGGCGAGATATGACATGTTCATTTGCTTGATTTGCATGTTATTCATACACACAAGATTAAATGCAAGAAATTGGATTCAGAAGGTGAAACATACCAGTTTCTATAAGCTAAATTTACACGATGTCTTTTCCTGTGTCCTTCCAAAACTAGTTTATAGTTTGACTACATTCCTAGAAAACATTCAACTAGACATATAGTCGATTTAAACTGCTTTGTTTTAGAGTTAAAGAATATTGCAACAACGCCTTCTAGAGTCATCTGCTGGAAAGAATAAAGATGACTGCGTAAAACAATGCTACAGACCTGCTAAACCTTAAAAAGGTAGGAACTTGAAAAAATAAAAGTGTAGCCATTATTTGAAAGAATCATTGATCAATTGTTGGTTATGGATCAATCGATCTTAAAGGTAATAAAATCTTCAATTTAAGTTACAACTTTTTATTCACTTTCATCCTCATGCACACATTTTGTCAACCAAATAGAAATAGAATCTTTACAGATAATTAAAATGTTAAGTATATATACAATCAGAGTTCAAACTCTAACCTCCATGGGAAGTGGCCACGTTATGATCATCGTGAGAACTCATTCTTCCATATCTTGCCCGGAACGGCCACAAGGACGCCAAGTTCCTCCTCCACCTCAAGCACCTCCCTTCTCTTTGATGACCTTCACTCTCACTACGCTGATCAGCTTCAGCATTGATAGTAGTAATCAGCACATCTTGTCTGCAAACCGGACAAGAGTTGTGTAACCTTAACCAAGGAACGATGCAATCGCTATGGTATATGTGTTTACAAGGCAACTCTCTTGCTTCTCCTCCGACCTTAAACTCTTCTTTGGAAATGGGACAATCCAAGTCATGCACCAGATGACTTTCTGTGATTTTCACT
>CAODLS011953131.1:0-15849 GCA_948243855.1 Flueggea neowawraea
TATGTAAAAATACAGGGATTAAGCAAGAATAATTTGCGTGATTCTACATAAATTCTCAAGTATTTCAAGAAGATTGTTTTTATTTATTTATTTATTCAATCACACAATATGTAATAAAGTATATATTCATAAATAAAAAAACTAGTTCATGATTTTAAAAAGTAGGCTCTATCCATATATTTTCCTTAAACTGTTAATAAAATAGATGTCAATCTCCTATTATATCATTATTTTAACTTATTTTTAGTAGCCAACTTAACTGAGAGTAAATTAATTATAAAAAAACCGAGAGTAAATGAAATATTAAACGGTGTAATTATTGAAAAAAGAAAATCGAATCTATATAAAATCGAGGACTAAAAATTATTCAATATAATTGTTTAAATATATATTAAAAAAATTGGTCACATTCAGCACGAGGATTAAATCTATTTCATTAATAATTCAGGAATCCATATTGTACGTAGTTTAATAATATTTGAGTTTAATAAAAATAATGTCCCTAAAAATAATATTTGAGTTTAATAGGAACAATGTTCCTAAAAACAATTGATTGCAAGTCTCGGAACTAAATGCGACTCGTTATTAAGAACTATTACCATGAGTAATTTTTGAATATTGCTTTTTTTTATATTCTTCTTTTAAGTTAATTAAAACCAAGTTAAGTTGTGGCGACTTATCAAGTGGGACATTTGTTTTATCTACTAAAGATAGACAACCATCTAACTATCTATATATTAAATTTTCGAAATGAGATTCGAGAAATAAGTTAATAAAAAACTGGATAAAAGTCTGGAAAACAAGTAATATAAACCATGTAATCCCTCTCATCATTTCTTTTCTTCCCTCTAATTCTTTCATCCAAATTGTTAAAATAAACTAGTTATTTTAACTGAGAAAAAACCTATGGTTTGAATTAGTTTGATTTTTTTAATTTAATTTGAATATAATTACAAATTGTTTTTCAATCGATGTGTGCGAAGGGAAAAATGTAGGAGAATAAATTTATAATTTTTATTGGCGCCGAAACAACTGACTCAACTCAAGCTAAGCAGATTTTCTCCTTTCTTTATTTAATTTCTTCTCCATATAATCCGCGATGATCACGTATCTATTTATGAAATTTCATTGGTAATTATCAACTCCCTTTTATATTTTTTTAAATTGATCCTAGTTTTTAATTCGAATAATCGAGTGTGGTACAAGTTTCCAAGAATGTTTGGTTTGTTCAATTCTCAATCTGAAGTAATCAAAATTAATTAATTTTTTTATTATAATTATAATTATTATTGATACAGACAAAAAATAAAGGTATGTCTCCAGTTGTTGTGGAGCTTTCTATGGACAGGCAACAGTGAGTTCACGTTGAAGACAGCTAAGACAGAGCTTTCCATAAAGAAAGGCAAACATGTTTAGATTCACAGATTCAGTAGCTTTTGACCAAACTTCGTCTTTGCTTCGAGGTTTCCAAATACAGAAGCTTCTCTTCGTTTCGTCCCTTCCAAATTTTGCTCTTTCAGGATTTGCTTTTGCAGACTCTGATCACTTTCAGTTGAATGGAAAATTCCGGTATTTTTTCAGTTCAATCTTTTAGTAGTTTTAGGAAAAATAACTTGAATGTTGCACTTATTTTATAAAAAATACCCTCTTCATGCTATTTTAATATACATACTTGCCTTTTTGTACGGAAATTAAAAAATAGTGGTTTTGTTAGTTAAATGCAATAATTTCACAATTTTTTCAAATATACCCTTTTACATGGTAAAATTTGTTAAGACATTAATTACAACTCTTGACTAATCATTAAGAATATCTCTAATATTCTCTTTAATTTATCATTTTCTTTATAATAAAGAGTCATTCATAAAAAATAATTCCAATACTCTTTTTATCTCACTCTTTGTCTTTAAAAAAAAAAAGATAAAGAGTGGTTTTGATTAGCCATTTTTGTTGAGTACAAAATGACTCTTTATTGGATCTATCATTAATAAAATTTTATCTTTTTATATATTTATTCTCATCAACTAATTATTTTTAAATATTTTATAAATTTTAACAAAATGAAGAATAGAATAGTCAATGGTATTGGAGAACATATTTATTTTCAATATATATAATTAATGGTGCTATTTATTTTCATTAAAAGTGCTAACTAAAAATATATAATATCATTAGAGATGCTCTAATCACACTAAATTAAAAAGAGCAGTGTAAGAACTGTGTAATTTAATTAAAATAATGAGAAGTGAAGAGTGTCTATGATTTAAAACACCAAAAAAAAGGGTGTCCATCAAAATAGGAGGAAAGGAGTATCTAATTTGTAAAAATATATTTATATGTCATGAACTTCAACCTTCTTTCAAAATAGTCAATTGTTAAATTACCATCAAACTTTTTTTTATCTACTGACATAATATACTGACGTGGCACATTTGCTAAGGTGGAGTTTTGTGTGGAATCTGTTTGGACCTTATGATGATACGGCATAGCATATGTCAATAACACATGACATGCCATGTTAGTAAAAGTGTTACGTTAACATGTCATTACATCAAATAATAAAAAAATTTAACGGTAATTTAATGGTGGTTTTACTTTTACTTTTACTTGCAACAAGGTTAAAAAGTTGATGAGCTATGACAATATTTTTGTAAAGGATGAACATTTTTATAATAAATACAAAGTTCAATTCATTTCTACTTATTGAGTCTTTTAGTTTTATGCCAAGTTTTCGTTTGAGTTTATATTTAGCTTTAGTAATTGTTGGAAAACCGGATTTGTCCATGAAGATAATTAGTGGAACCCGAGTCTGTCAGTTACCGAAAAATCTGACGAGCCCAACCAATATCAGTAATTAATTGTGGGCTTTCTAGTTGGGTTGAGTGAGCCTTAGTTTGTAGAAATCCACATAAGAATTAGTCTCATTATCTGATTATGAGTTACAGATAAAAAAGAAAAGAGAGATAAGGAGAAGCAGATTTTTACGTATTTTCCCCTGCTCTATCTGAAAAAAAGAGGTTGCTCTCTCTCTCTCTCTCTCTCTCTCTCTCTCTCTCTCTTCCTATAGACTTTTACGTCCGAAAACCAATAGAGAAGAATTTCAGTTCTTCTTCCTAGATTAATTCGATCTCAAGAAGGCATATGGACGACGTATAATCGGTGGTTTCTATATCTGTAGAGATCGTGGTTCCGCTGTAAAGGCTTGCAGTGATCCTATTTTCTCCGTTGTGCATTGTTGTCCTTACTTGAAATGAGGCAGGTACTTGACCCCTTGTTGATTCCTAATGATTATACTACATATTGGTATGTTGTATGCAAACTTTCATTGGCATTAGAACAGTTAGGACAAATTTTTGATTGATTTCTGTCCAATTATGCATGTCTTTATGTCTGTCACATCTGGATATGCTACTGTAAATTTTTTGTGTTTTGATTTTTGTTGCTTTTGGTTCGATTTTGTGTTAGATAGTAAAAACCCAAAAATCTTGAGGTTTGAATTTCGAGAAACCAAAGGTACCATTCGACTCAGCAGGCTCAGTTACACCACCAGTCTATTCGATCTGTGGTGTTTATTAATTGCACGAAAATAGTTCTGAGTCGATCTATGAAGCAGAAAATTGATCTGTTGTGCAAAGGACATTAGGGCACACGTGGCGTTCCTTGATTCGTCCACGCAAACCATAGAAGTCAATCAGAACAAAACACATGGCTTAAAGTCAGTGTTGACCGTGTGACATGTGTACACACTTGGCTGAATGAGAGGACGACACGTGGCAACAACAGGCACATAGGCCGCCACACAAGCGACATGTGGCATGGATGATTAATCATTCACGTTAGTTTCACCGTCCACTCAGAAGCCACCACGCGGTAATGGATGCCACGTAGGCAGATATTTGAGCAGCCACATCATCGCCACATAGCCAAATTGAAAGTTCAATCGGTGCACAAATGGACCAATCAGCATTCGACAAGTGGCATAAGTGTCACGTCATCAAAGCCACGTCATTGACATGTGGCAGTACTGAGAAGGCCACCCGAGGTACATATGGAGCAACCAGGTGGCGATATGTGTCCATTTGTGCCACGTGGCAGTGCCACGTAAACCAACACGTGTACATGTAACATAGACCAAGTGACCAAGTAGACCCAATTAGAATATGACAAATGTCAATGTAGGACACGTGGACCTCTCATAAATTGACACATGGTAGCGACGCACACCGGTCACTGGCATCCATTGGGGGCATGTGTGGCTGCTTTTGATGTCCAAATTTTACAGAAATATGTTTTACATTTTTTTTTGGATTTTTTAGTATATTTTCAGAATTTTTTGAGTTTCAAAACCAATTATTTATGAATTATGTGGTGTTTATTAATTGTAAAATTAGTATTTTCTCTTTTTTTTGTTTGAAAAAATTTATATTATTCATATCAAATATTTTAGATTTTATAAATATTGTTTTGGCTACATCCATTGATTGCATGTTCAATCAATGAGGTGTATCAATTATACTAATCTATCTTTTTGTATCTGTTTCAGATGGTGAGTCTCAGAATCCCAGTGGCATCCATGAATAGTATCACGGAGACCAGATTAAGAAACTTGGAGGAAGAGCTTAACAATATCAAAATGGACTCCAAAATACGAAGAGATGATATTGAAGGGATAGTAGAACACATTGTTCGTGTGAACAATGCAATCCAAGAAATGGTATGGCATGGTAGTTTCAAAATGGGTAGCGATAAGTCTAGAATGATAGGGACAATGATAGGATCACTTACCAACATTGACCTGGCAGTTTGGTACATTTGCTCAAAAGTCGACAGAAACTATAAAGTGATCCTTAGGGCTTTCCTAAGAGAGTTGACTACAAGAGGCATACGTTCACACTTGCAGCCTAAACCACACATGGTTCTTCGTAGTGGCCGAGAGATTTATTGGCTTAGTGAGCTGATACACCCTTCCTGAGTTATTGTGGTTAGAGGTTGAGCAGTCATTTCCAAAAACGCGTGTCTACGAGTGATGAGCCTCTTAGTGTTCTAAGTTGATAGACAAGTCGTTAGTTACTTGTCATTGTGTACATAAATAAAATTTATGGACATGGCTTAGGTATTTGGTTTTAGGATGTTGGTTTACATTAGTTGTTGACATTTTATATGTTGAGATAATAAAATGTGTTAGTTGCATTTATTATTTTATGGGTTATTTATTTTGTTAAAATTGCTTTATTATTGTGGATGCAATTATTTGTATGTTGGATATTGCTATATATATTATTGCATTATTAATTGTGTTTTGGACTCACTAATGCAATAACCAATATAGAAACCCTAAGTTAGAATACTTAGAGATTAAATCTGTAAGTTGGATTAATTGATCATTTACTATCCTTGAAATTAAATTTAGTATAATTCGTTATTAAGAATGAGATGGTAATAGAACACCTAGTGCGCTATTCGATTCAAAACTTATATAATTAGTTATACTTGTTTAATTTCTGGATGGATAGTAAATGCTTGTGTATTGTTGTATCTCCTTATTAAGTGTAACTTTATGTGTTTAGATTTTTGAATATGGCTACTGCTTCGAAATTGATTGTTGCTGAGCTTAACAAAGACAACAAACTAAATGGCGATAATTATGTGATTTGGGCTATGAAAGTCTAATATGTGCTTGAGAAGCAAGAAGCTTATGAACCCTTAGAGACAATTATGGTTGAACTCGAGGATGGCACTACCATTTAGCATAGGCGAGACTGTGATGCCGATATAGCTTGGAAAAAAGAAAAACACTAATGCTTGTATCATTATCCCGAGTGCCATGGATGATGATATTTCTAAGTAATTCAAAGGCTATGACTATGCCAAAGACCTCTGAGCTGCACTGAAGGAGAAATTCAGCGGAGTGTCGTTGACTAAGCTTCGATCTTTGACCATTAAGTTCGACACGTACTAGAAGCGTCTTGATCATACAATGAAGAAGCAACTCAGAGAAATAGGGAATATGATCAATGAGCTTAGTGATGTCAGTCCTAAGTTGACCGAGAAGCAGAAGATCCAAGTGGTAATATGTTCCTTACCAAGCATTTGTGATCAAATGAAGCATCACTTGATGCATGCTTCTAAAATCCAAACTTTCAATGATGTGGTGCGTTATCTTGAGCTTGGGGAGAACCGTCTGACTCCTGTTAAGATTAGTACTGAGGCTCATGCAACTTCTTCTGGATCCCAAAAAGGTTCAACCAGCAAAGAGAAGAGGAAGCAGATAGCATTCTTTTTTAGGAATAAAGGAAATGATTTCAAGGGTAAACAAAAACAAAAAGAGCAACAAAAGAAAAAGTCCAAGGACAAGTCCCGCATTTCTAAAATGAAATTTTATAATTGCCAACAGAGGGGGGCACATTGCAAAAACTGCAATGCTCCTAAGAAGGTACAAAACCTTTAATCCTGTTTAAATTATAGTTGTGTGGCAAGTTCTATATTCCTATCTGAATACCAGTCTTAATGGGTGATTAATTTAGGAGCGACTGAACACGTGAGCAAAGAATGTGAGGCATATGTCAGTTACATCAAGTCCCTTGTGGAAAAAAAGTGGATATATGTGGGAAACAACGCAAAGGTGGAGGTTCAAGGTATTGACACTTGTATGCTGACCTTGTACGGTAGCAAGACGTTGTTGCTGCATGATGTTCTCTATGCTTTAAGGATATAGAGGACCTTGGTTTCTGTTTTATCTTTGATGAGTAATGGATTTACTTTGTCTTTTGAGAATAATAAAGTAGATCTATTTTTGAGTGGTACTTATTATGGCTCTGGTTTTGCCATGAATGATTTTATTGTTATGAATTTGGAGTATGTAAATAACAATAATGCTATTTTTTCTTATGCTACTTCTTCATCTAATTGTATAATCGATGTTAGTTTATGGCACGCAATGCTTAGTCATATTGGCCAAGACCGTATGGGCTGTTTAGCCAAAGTTGGGCTGTTAGGTAATTTACCAAAAAAATTGAATTACCAACCTGCACTAATTATTTTAAGGAAAAACTAGTGTGAAAACCATTTGGCAAAGTAACACAAGCTGAATATCCATTGCAACTTATTTATTATGATGTTTGTGGACCAATGAACGTGAGAGCACGTCATGGAGCGTATTACTTCATCATGTTCACATATGACTATACAAGTTATGGTCATATGTATCTGATCTCCCATAAATATGATGAATTAAGTGGTTTCATTATGAATCAAGTTGATAATCATCTAGATAGAAGAATTAAGGCATTGAGAACCAATCGCAGTCGGCAATACCTCTCTCAGGAATTCAAGACACTATGTGATGAAAGGGGAATAAAACATTAAGATGGTGTAGTAGAGAGGAGAAATAAAACACTCCTTGATATAGTAAGATCTATGATGACTGAAGCCAACTTACCAATCTCTTTTTGGGGAGATGTGTTGCTAACAACAACTTAGTCCTAAATTGCGTTCCAACTAAATCTGTTGCTACCACATCTTATGGGATGTGGACTGGTCGTAAACCTGACCTATCTTACTTGAAGCTGTGGGGTTATGCAACATACACCTATGACACCTCTAACGAGTATGGAAAGCTTGGCCCAAGGGGTAAAAAATAAATCTTTATAAGATATCCTGAGACCTCCAAAAGATATGCCCTAGTGCGAGAGCAAGAAGATGGCACGGTGACTGAGTATGAATCTCGAGATGTCACATTCCTTGAAATGAAATTTCCAAAATTGGGAGAAGTGAATAAAGACTTCACTTTTTATGAAACAGTAGATACTAAACATTCAGGATCACTCCGTCAGAATGGGAGAGATTTTGTGGCTGAGGATGCAAGTTTTAACCTTCCACCTCAAGTCAGTGCAGTTTTAACCTTCCATCTCAAACCAGTGCATTTTTAACCTTCCATCTCAAGCCAGTGCGGATGTTCATGATCCTAACTTAAGTGGAATTATGAATCCTAATTTGAGTGGGAGTGAGAATCTTCTTCCCAGTGGAAATATATCAAATATTCATAAATGCATGCAATTCGTGTATCAAGAGGTGGAACCGCCACCTAAGTCGACAAGAGAAAAAGTTCCACGATGATGTTTTTCAATAGAAGAACCAAGTTGAGCTTTCTTAACTATAATTTCACTAGATGAGAAAGCACCCACAAACATACGAGAGGTTCTCGAGTCCCCAAGTAAGGAAGAATGTATTCAGTCAATAGAAGAATAAATGACATCTATAAGATCAAACCAAGTGTGAGAATTTGTTAACCTCCTTGAAGGCCGAAAAGCCATTAGAAATAGGTGGATACGTACGATTAAGTGTGGTGTTGATGGCAAGTCCATCGAGCGCAAAAGTCACTTGGTCGCAAAGGGGTGTACGTAACAGGAAGAAATCGACTATGACGAGACCTTCTCACCTGTTGTAAGATTTGCCTCAATAAAGTTGATCTTAGCATTGGTTGCTGCTAAGGACCTCGAGTTACATCAAATGGATGTAAATATTGCATTCCTCAATGGGGAACTGGACGAAAAAATCTATATGGTATAACCTTAGGGTTATAGTCCTAGGCAACGAGCATAAAGTTTGCAAGCTGAAGAGATCCATTTATGGTCTCAAGCAGTCTTCAAGGCAATGGTATATTTGCTTCCATAAGGCGATCACCTCATTCGATTTTAAAATGATCGATGAAGACCATTGCATATACCTTAAATGCTCGAAAGACAAGTTTGTCATCTGACATTATACGTGAATGATATTCTTGTTGTTGGTAATGATATGACCTATATTAATAGTGTCAAAAACTAGTTAAAAACCAGGTTTGAAATGAAAGATATGGAAAATGCAGAATATAGCCCTGGGGTTAAAATCTCAATAGATCGATTTAAGAAATTGATATCTCTTTCACAAAAGGGATACATCAACAAAGTCTCACAACAATTTAACATGCAAAACTACAATCATATAGCAACTCTTATAGCTAAAAATCATGAACTTAACTATGAGAAATATCCATAAATGGAAACAGAGAAGGAACGAATGAAGAAAGTTCCATATGCCAATGCCATTGGTTGCCTAATGTACATAATAATGTGTACTAGACCTGAAATATGCTTTGTTGTTGGTATGTTAAGCAGATTCCAGTCAAACCCTGGAAAATCTCTCTAGCAAGTAGTAAAACAAGTTTTGTGATACTTGAAGGGCAGTATTGATTATGCACTGTGTTATCAAGGAAATGATCTGCGCTCAAAAGGGTACACAGATGCAGACTTGGGCAGAGATGTGGATGAGAGAAAATCTACATCTGGATATGCATTCTTACTTAATAATAGAGATGTATCATGGAGAAACAAGAAACATATGAGGGTGGTATTGTCTACTATGGAATCCGATTACATAGCTACATCTATTGCAGTGCAATAAGTTGTATGGTTGAAAAGGTTTCCTAACCACTTAGGTTTAACCCCTTCGCAAGATTACTTACTCCAAGGACCCAAAGTACCATGGAAGGAATAAGCATATGATCAAATACCATTTTTTTAGAGATCTAGCTGCACGAAGAGAGGTGAATTTAGAGTATATTCCTATGCGAGAAATGATTGCGGATCCATTTACTTAGCCCATAACTAGAAATGATTTCATCAAACATGTTGCTTCTCTAGACCTGCGTAGGATATGAGACAAATACTCTGTATTCCCTTAGATATGATTTTGAGACCATAAATAAAATAATATTTTTCTTTTAAAATTCACTATTTGTAATGCGCATATAAGAATGTTGTGGGAATACATTCGTATGTAAAAGAGCATGTTGGATAGACAAGTAACCCTTTCACACGAATGTTTATCTTAGTCTTGTAATATGTGAGGCAAGGACTAAGATGAGACTGATTTTGAACATGTGATCAAGAACATGTTCATAATCAAGAAGACGTCTTGCAATTTATAGTCGTGAGTATATTGTAAAGAGGGAGAGAATTCATATAAAAATGATCATATGTTAAAATTGAGATTTTTTTTAGCATTATTTCTTAAAGTCAGAGGTAATCCTGTTAAGTGGTGGATTAAGGTTAAAATGGTGAAATACATTTTAACTGAAGCCTCTGTGTGGTGTTAATTTATTTTATAAACATGCACTTCTCTGAGGGAATGATAGAATACCACATCACATGATCCTACCATGTGTGCTAAGGTGGATTGTCTAGTATAAAAGGGGAAGATTATTTTTATGACGCATTCACACCAGTCTAAATATTTGCATAGGCGCCTATCATAGTCAGTCATGATATGTGAACATGAGTAAAGCTTCTTTGAGATCAAAATTATGACTGGAAGTAGCGATTTTGAAAAACTTTCTAGGTAGAGGCATACATAAAATCTTATTTACATGTTAAAGCTTGTATTGAAGACACGACAACAAAAGGACCTGTTAGTCAAGAATACTGTACGACCCTAATAGGTGTATAGTGTTTATACTCTTGAAGTATGCTAGTCGCGTGGTTTATTTGTCTGTATGGCAAGGAGATCCAACATAGATATGAGAGTGCTAACCATGTTACATGATGATGTGCTATATCGTCATGTGCAAGTGGGAGATGTTGGAAAACTGGGTCCACCCATAATGATATTGGGTAGAACCCGATTCCGTTAGTTATCGGGAAAGTTGACGAGCCCAACCAATATCAGTAATTGGTTGTGGGCTTTCTAGTTGGGTTGAGTGAGCCCAAATAAATAGAAACCCACATAAGAATTAGTTTCATTATCTGATTATGAGTTACAGATAAAAGAGAAAAGAGAGATAAGGAGAAGCATATTTTTTTACATATTTTCCTCTTGTTCTCTCCAAAAAAAGAGGTTGCTTTCTCTCTCTCTTCTTACAGACTTTCACGTTCTCCAAAAACCAATAGAGAAGAAAGTTAGTTATTCTTCCTAAATTAATTTGATCTCAAGAAGACATCTAGACGACATATAATTGGTGGTTCTCATATCTTTAGAGATCGTGGTTTTGATGTAGAGGCTTGCAGAGATCATATTTTCTCTATTGTGTATTGTTGTGCTTGCTTAAAACGAGATAGGTATTTGACTCCTTGTTGATTCCTGATGATTGTATTGCATATTGGTATGTTGTATGCAAACTTTCAGTAATTAATAATATTTAATTTAATTTTAAAAAATACAGGTTTCGAAGGTTGCAAAAATTCCTTATATTTTTATTTCTTTCCTATTACTTGTCGGCATTGTTTAGTCAAAAAAAATTAAGGCTTCAATATTTTTGGATTGTACGGTAAGTTAATCAACGTTACTTAGCTATTAATATACCAATGCTAAAGCATATCATCCATTGATGACGATGAAAACAATTCGAGGTATTTGTACTTTTATATTCGAAGAAACAACTAAAACATATATTGTAGATCAATAATAATTATTTGAATAATTGTATAATAGTAAAAAAAATATTGTTATGTTGAATATGATTAAATGTATAATATGCTGATAAAATATAATAAAAAATGCCAAATAATATAATCTTAGGAGGTTCATTTATTTAATCAATGGATTTTTGGTCTACTAGTGTTATATTTGTTAAAATTTTGACAAATCATGAGTTTAAATTTCATTATTAACTACATTTATATGAAAAATATACATTCAACTATGTTAATAGTAATGGGTTTATGCAGTGAGATGGGATTCAAAAAATTTTTGATACTTGGTCAAAGTACAAGATTCAAATCTAATTAGCGAAGTTCAATAAGGCAAATTTCAATGGTAATGTGATAAACAAAACCCGATAAACAGGTAGCAAGTCATCCATTCTCCACTTCTATAAATAGCACTGTATTTTGAACTCAGAAGATCAAGAGCACTAGAGCACCAAAGCACTAGAGTACTCAAGCATAGGAGCTTAGAGGAAGAATCTAGTCCTTGAAGCTGAGTATAAAGTAATTAGATCCTAGATCTAAAAGCCTAGAACTTGAAAACCCTGAAGCTAAATGACGTTTTTCTAAAGATGTCGCCACTACTTTGAAAAATGTCTTTACCCTGCTTGATTTCGATCCATTCATTTATATAGTTAATTTCGATCCATTAGTTACTATTACTAATAGAACCACAAAAAAATAACCTAACTACAAACTATCAAACATGGCCGTGATGAGAAAAAGAATGAAAAATGTGCTCTGGAATCTAAATTATATTTGTCAAGTTTCAATCACGGTTTTGTGGCGGTCTCTTTCTATTAACAAAATGTGCAGCAAATTTAAGAATCTTCATCACATCCAAAGGGTCAATAATATGCCTGAATTTGGCAAAGAATTAAGTAATGTACGCAACCATGCCTCCGACACGGAGATCAATGCTTCTTTTCAGTTTTTACTTATTCGACTCGTCTTCCTGCTAAAATCAATTGATCTCAAACGTTTGAGTGCATTTCACTCTAAAACAAAAGAAATTCATGCAATTTATACTCCAATAGTTACTATTTATATAGGGGTTTTGTAGGGTGATTAGTTTTACCCTTGGGGTAATGTGAACAAATTAAATGGATCTCAATTTTAGCCCCTTTTTGGTCTCCTCTAATTAAATTTTGATTTTTGTTGGTCACTCAACTCTAATATTGTAATGAGTTTTTCTGAGAATCTAATGCATTCAATTTTCATTTTTATTATATATATTAGACTTTATTATTTTATTTCGTCAAAAATTATAAAATTGTTAACAAAATTAAATGTTGTACGTTTTTTTTGGCTGAATTTTAAACGTGGCGTGTAAAGTGTTAAATGTTGAACTAAAAACAATTATTTAGCCTTTTGCTGACTTGGCAATAAACTCTAATAAAATAGTTGCCTCGTGAACAATAGTGCTGGCATATCAGCATTTAGTGGAAAAGTCTAACAGCACCCTAATGAATGATAAAAATAAGAACTAAATCAAACATTGTATTCATTTTTGTAGCTTGAATTTCATAATTGAAAATAGAGTAAGTTATTAGGATTTCTTAAATATAATATATATTGGTGTTGATGTGTTGAAACAATCGTCAAAAGTAATTCTAATAGATCATCAATAGTAACCAAAGATTTTTAGGCAGTATTGTTTTTTTGAACACACAGATTTTTAGGCAATATGTAACTATGGGATTGTTACTTGTTAGATTGGGGATTTGTGCGTTGCAGTTTATAATGTATATATATTGAAAAATGATCAATTCACTATTATTTCAACTTAATTAGATTGAATCCACACACTAATAACTGTAATACTCAATTACTCGATGTACTTTATAAATGAAAGCGAGTGCAAAATTTTATATATTTATTTGGTGGCTTTTGGGAAGCCTAGATGGGTGGGTTCTGTTCAATGCTCCAACATTGTGGGATCTAAGCAAGTGGATGCAGCTTTCATGGGACCCTTTTTGTGGTTTCCAAACTCGGTTCTCCTGAAAGCAACCGGCAAATTTTGTCTAAGCAAAGATCGGTACTCGACTTGAGAGAACAAGATCTCTTACCCATGCAGTAGTTTCCTCATTTTGTATTTGATACAGCGGAGAATGTTGAGTGTGTATATCATATGAAATATATTTACATACCATCAACAAAGTAATTTTGATTGAGTTTGATTTTGTCGCCAATTTGATTGTGATGAACTAGTCTTGTTATCGAGTTAATTCTTTTTATTTTAGTTTAAGAAAGGTATAACCACTTTACCCCTAGTTGACGATGGCTTTAAAAATTTAAGTCATACATTTTCATTGAGACCCAATAAAAATTTTAGGAGAACTATATTATGCGTAAATTTAATGAAATAATATATAAATGAGTCCCATATTATATATTTATCTAAAATCTCAAGATATTTGATTATGAGTTATTATTCTTTATACATCCTATAATTTTTTGATGTGAGATTCATTGCATTTATCATAAAATATTTATTTATTCTACTTAATTGAACGTGACTACTTCGATTGATAGGGATTTCTTGTTCCAAAGTCTGAATATATGTACAATTTGTAAATCCAACAAAAAAAAAGGATTATTACATGCATATGTACCTAAACTAAATAATTTTATATCATCTAGTTCCTCAATTTTAAAGTTGCATTAGACACTCTTGAACTATTTTATTCGTATTTCTTAAGCTTTCAATACTGTCAATAGACATTAGATTTTGTTCTTCCCTTTTGTCATTTCATTAAATTAACCCCTAACGATACATTAATTTTTTTTTGACAAATAACTAAATTTCGGTTACAACTTACAAGAGGTTTTTAAAAATACAAAAAAAGAAGTGCAAATTTAATACACTTTTTAAAATTTAAGTGCTAGAGAGCACAACATTAATTAATACAAATACCCCAAAATGTAAAAGTCAACATTCTTAAAAAATTGTTAATGCTCCTTTCACCTTTGTTTTATGGATGAATAATTAATATTATCTTCCCATTAATGATTGGCATGCAATACAAAGAGGTCAATGAAGTTTATGGAGTAATTAACAACTAAAGAAGGTGCTAGAACCCAAGAATTGAAATAGAAACAAGCCTATTTATACACGATTATTCGTTTCTAAAACAAGAAAATCCAAATTGGCAAGGTACAATTAAATTTCCTTCCAAGAATAAAGTTATATGTCTTAGAAAACAAGGGCATAATTGGCCAAGAAGAGTAGAGTTGAATCGTTTCTCTCTCTCATTCATTGATGATTTTAGAGAGGTGGCTATTGAAAAAGACATTAGAAATACAAAAATTGTCGGTATGCAGGTGTGGTGTGTGGGGTGGCTCCACCAGGCCATACCGGACCGTGGTGGGTCCGAACAAACCCCTCTTCACGTGCGCCACAGGCCACGCCTTGTTCCCGTGGGCTAGCCCTTGTCGCGCACTTGTGTCAGGGAGGTGTGGTCCATGCTTGCCTCTTTCTCAATCTTAATTACCACTATTGATGTTTATCCACTCCGACCCCATTCTAAAACCCCACTATTAACCTTGATTGAACCGAACCGGTCACCGGCTTGGATATTTTTTCTTTCCTTTATTGGTGACATGGGTAACTGGGATTTGTTTCGTTCCCTGTTTAGATTGTTAAAACTAATAGACCAATGGTTTCAGGTTTGTTCAAATATATGATTGTGTATATATTCTTTCAAAAAAACTCATGCGGTTTTTGGTATGATTCAAGTAAGCATATCGTGTTGTAGTGTCAGTATATCAAGATGATACGAATATGATTAGATACAATAAGATTAGTAAATGTGTCAGAATTTTCAAATTTGTTCACAACTTGTTTATTATACATGTAACACAATATAATACATCGAACACATTTAACTTTTTGGATTATGAGATCTCCCTTAATTAGTTCTCGTTTAGAATAGGGTTAGAGAGGAGAAAGGGAGTGGAAGAGGAGGAATAGTGCTCCTTTCTCTTATTTAAGAGTTTTTTTTTAAACTAAAAAAAAAAGATGGAAAGAGTAGTGTAGGTGTAGCAAACTTTTAGTTTCTTCTCCTCTTATTTTTGTCTCCCAATTTGGAGAGTAGCATGGGAGAAGACAAGTTTTAATAATCTTTAGTCATCATTTTTCAATTTCATTTTTATTTCTGTTTTTGTTAGTCTAAATTTACCTTTTTTTTTCTTTTTTTAAAAAAGAGGGCGATACCTCATTAATTTTTTCATGTCCTTACTTGTAGCGAAAAAATACCGTGATTACAAGTCAAGAGGCAATTATACCACATTGATACAAAGATAATGTAAAGAAGCATGGGAGAAGACAAGTTTTAATAATCTTTAGTCATCATTTTTTTAATTTTACTTTGATTTCTATTTTTGATAA